>PVLA01010250.1:0-15631 GCA_004027455.1 Hydrochoerus hydrochaeris
AAGACAGAGAAAGTTGGTTATATCACTGTTTTATCTTGACTGATTTTATTTGAATCTGGTATACTTGAGAGTGTTGAGTCTGAGAGTAGGGGCAACTACTCTGAAGATGACAGGATTCAATAGGATACCCATTCTGGTTTGATTGTTAACTGCCTTTGAAGTCCTATAATGTCTCCAATGTTTAGATTTTATTAATAATATAAAGCAATGCTAAGTTTATATTATATTTGGCGATATAGACAATTTTATTGAAAATAACAAGAGACATCATAGTGACTACCATAGATCACCTAGTGTTGTGTTTTTGTATGTTCTTTTCATTTTGTGTTTCTCTAGGAATTTATATTGCTGATTTGTTTTGATTTGTTTCTCCCTCTAATACAGAAAGGCTAGGTATATGTGTAGAGACTTATACATGTGTAGAAGTTCTAAGTAGTTTATGAGACTGGATTATAGTTATTATAAAGATAAAAAAAGGAAAAGAGAGTATTTTAAAGGACATAACTGCATATATGTTTGAGTGTGTGGAATTAATACCCATGTTGCTAAAGTTTTAGTTGGATGGATGAGCAAAACTGACTGCAGTCTCACTGTTTGGATGTCCACTTTGTGGACTTTACTTTTGTAACTTGAACAACTGCATCTAAGAGGAAAGTATGTAATTGTAAACTAGTGACTCTTTACTGGTTACTATTTTTGGTTTTTTTTTTCTGTTTTGTTTAGTTTTGTTTTTGAGATTTTGTATTGTTTCTACCCTCTTTGTGTTTCAAAATTTTTTCTCAAATAAAAAAATTTTTTAAAAAAGCAAGAGGAGGAAAAGAAAGTGCTCTAAAGTAGATAACTGTATGTATACTTAAGTGTGTAGGATTAATAACCATTTTACTAAGTTTTTGTTGGATCAGTGAAAAAAGTTTTTGTTGGATCTGTTTGCAGCCTCACTGTTTGAATGTCTACTTTGTAAGCTTTAATTTTGTAACTTGAACAACTATATCCAAGAAGAAAATATGTAATGTATCAAATAGTGATTTCTTACTGCTTATTTTTTTTTGAAATTCTGTACTGTTTCTACCCTTTTTTCTGTTTTGCTTCCCCCCTCTTTAAATAAAATTTTTTTAAAAAGTAAATGACAACAACAAAAGAGATCAATAAGATACAGAGAGCAAGCTGAAACATGATATAACTAAACAGATAATGAATGGATTTTAAAGGCAAAAGAAGGAAAAGAAAGTGCTCTAAAGAATATAACTGCATGTATGTTTAAGTTGTACAATTGATAACCATGTTGCTAAGTTTTTGTTGGATCATTGGACGGAACTGTTTGCAGCCTCACTGTTTGAATGTGTACTTTGTATGCTTCAATTTTTGTAGTTTGAACAACTATATCTAAGAAGACAATATGTAATTTATCAACTAGTGATTTCTTACTGTTTTTTTTAATTCTGTACTGTTCCTACCCTTTTTTTCTGTTTTGCTTTTTTTCTCTTTAAATAAAATTTAAAAAATAAAGTGATTATTATTATTGAACAAATTATTGTTATAATAGCCATTAAACTAAAATTACTTTTATGAGACATCTTTGCTCATAGAAATGTTTATGCAACTATAAACATTTTATTGGAGTGAATCTTGCAGAAAGATGAACTAACAAAAATTCTGCATCAGTATTAATTCTAGAATTTGTTCAGAAAAATTGAAATAGTTTCAGATTCACAAAATTTCCCTATGATTGAATACTCATTATGTTTTAAAGCTAAGAAATCAACAATGCTCTTCCTTGGTTTTGGCTCTGATAATTTACAACTAATTGACATCTACAAATTTACAACTACTTGACATCTTATTATGAGTTTCTCTTCCACTTCTCTTTTCATCCCTTTTTTAATTCTTTTTTTCTCTTTTGCTAGTAGAAATACAACTAATAAAATAAATTGATAAAATTTTTATAGCAAATAGCACTTATGTACTTTGTTCTATAAACTATTTTCATTATTCCTATTTCTACTACCCTTCTTCAATCTTATTATCACTAATAAGAAGTAGAGAGAGAGAGAGAGAGAGAGAGAGAGATCATTCTCAAAGGAGAGAGATGCAGTAAGGGTATAGAAGAGGGGATCAAAAAAAAGTAACTGAGATGTGTTATGAGCATGCACCAACTCCACACAAGGAATGTAAACATTATGTATAGCAAACATGCACAAAACAAGGAACAGTATCTAACCATAGCATACTGAAATCGGAAATTAATGGCAAAAGAAATTACAAAACCTGCATAAATATATGGAAATTAAGTAACAACCTTTTGAACAACCAGTAGGCTACAGATGAAATTAAAGAAGAAATAAAACAATACCTACAATTCAATTAAAATGTGGAAACAACATACGGTAATCTATGGGATGCAATGCAGTCTAAAGAGGGAAATATATAGCAATAAACTGTCATATCAAGAAAACAGAACAAGCACAAATAAACAACCTAATGCTTCATCTCAACCTTCTGGGAAAAGAAGAACAAGTTAAACCCAAAGCTCATAGAAGAGTGGACATTGTAAAGATTAGAGCAGAAATCAATACAATTGAAACTAAAGAAACAATACAAAGAATTAATGAATCAAAGAGCTGGTGTTTTGAGAGAACAAACAGAATTGACAAACCTCTAGCTAACCTTATTAAGAAAAAACCCAAATTCATGAAATAAGGACTGAAAAGGGGGAAATTACTACATATTGTATGGAAATTCAAAAGATCATGAATACCTACTTTGAAACTTTCTACTCACATAGAGTAGGAAAACACAGAGGAAATGGACAGATTTCTAGAAGCATATGAACTACCAAAGTTCAACCAAGCAGATATAGTGATTTTGAATAACCCAATATCAGCTACTGAAATTGAAAACATAATGAAAAACTTACCAACAAAGAAAAATCCAGGTCCTAATGGATTCACAGCTGAATTCTACAAGAAATTTAGAGAAAATTTGAGGCCAATACTCCTTAAACTCTTTGATGAAATTGAAAAGGAAACAATCCTCCCTAAATCATTCCTGCAAGCATTACTCTCACACCAAAACCAGAAGAAAACCCAACCGAAAAGGAGAACTATAGGCCAACCTCACTAATGAACATTGATGCAAAGATTCTCAATAAAATACTGGCAAACAGAATGCAACAAATCATCAAGAAGAGTATACATCATGACCAAGTGGGATTCATTCCAGGAATGCAGGGATGGTTTAACATACACAAATCAATAAATGTAATATACCACATCAACAGAGCCAAAACCAAAAATGACATGGCCATCTCAATAGATGCAGAAAAAGCTTTTGATAAAATCCAATGCATGTTCATAGATTAAAAACCCTTCAAAAACTCAGAATACACAGTGTCTACCTCAATCTTATAAAGGCCATCTATGACAAACCAACAGCCAACATTATACTCAATGGGCAAAAACTGAAAGCTTTCACTTTAAAATCAGGAACAAGACAAGGATGTCCACTATCACCACTCCTATTCAATATAGTTCAGTATAGTTGGAAACACTAGCCAGAGCAATCAGGCAAGAGAGAGAAATAAAAAGAATAATGATAGGAAAAGAAGAAGTTAAACTATCACTATTTGCAGATGACATGATACTCTATATAGAAGACCCAAAAAACTCCATAAAAGACTACCAGAGTATATAAACAAATTCAGCAGTGTAGCTCAATGCAAAAATCAATGCTCAAAAATCAATAGCATTCCTGTACACAAACAAAAAATTCACTGAAAGACAAATTATGGAAATATTGCCCTTCACAATAGCATCTTAAAAAATGAAATACTTAGGAATCAACCTAACTAAAAATATAAAAGACCTATATGCTGAAAATTATGCTTTGCTAAAAAAGATGATTGAAGAGGATATTAGAAAATGGAAGGATATTCCTTACTCTTGGCTAGGAAGAACCAACATTGTGAAAATGGCCATACTCCCAAAACTGTTATACAGATTTAATGCAATCCCAATCAAAATACCATTATCATACCTTACAGATCTAGAGAAAACACTCCTAAAATTCATTTGGAAACAGAAGAAACCTAGAATAGCAAAGGCAATTCTGGGCAACAAAGGCAAGGCAGGAGGCATCTCAATTCCTGACTTGAAATTATACTACAAAGCCACAGTGATGAAATCAGGCTGGTACTGGAAAAGAAATAGACCTGAGGATCAATGAAACAGATTAGAAGATGCAAGCACAAGTACAAAGACACCCAGCCACCTGATATTTGACAAAGGGGCTAAACATGTTCACTGGAAGAAGGATAGCCTCTTTAATAAATGGTGTTGGAAAAATTGGCTCTCCACATGCCAAAGACTGAAACTAGATCCATGCATATCACCATGCACTAAACTAAAGTCTAAATGGATCAAGGACCTAAACATTAAAATAGAAACACTAAATCTACTGGAAGACAAGATAGGTAGAAGTCTTGGAGACATAGGGATAGGCAGAGAATTCATGAGCAAAATGCAAACTGCACAGAAAACACTTCAAAGAATCAACAACTGGGATCTCATATTATTGAAAAGTTTCTGCCCTTCAAAAGAAATCACCAACAGAGTGAAAAGAAAACCCACAGAATGGGAAAGAATTTTAGCCAACAACCCTGCAGACAAAGGACTTATATCCAGAACATATAAAGAATTGAAAAACATCAAACCCCCCAAATTCAAAGACCCTCTTCAAAAATGGGCATCTGAGATGAGCATACAGTTCTCAGAGGAAGATATACAAATGGCAATTAAATACATGAAGAAATGTTCACTATCACTGGTCATTCAAGAAATGCAAATTAAAACAGCATTGAGATTTCATCTCACTCCAGAAAGAATAGCAGCCATCAAGAAATCAACTGCTAACAAATGTTGGTGAGGCTGCAGGGGGAAAAGGAACACTTCTCCATTCTTGGTAGGAGTTTAGACTGGTGCAACCACTATGGAAATTAGTATGGAGAATTCTCAGATGACTAGGATTGGAAGCTCCATTCAATCCAGCTATTCCTCTCCTGGGTATTTTCCCAGAAGAACTGAAAAGTTCATATCACAGTGATATATGTGCACCCATGTTCATAGCAGCACAATTTATAATAGATAAATCTTGGAAACAAACAAGATGTCCATCAACTGCCAAATGGATGAAAAAGATGTGGTATTTTTATACAATGGAATATTACTCAGCTATAAAAAAGAATGATTTTGAGGTGTTCATAGGCAGAAGGAGACAACTTGCGGCTATCCTCATTAGTGAAATAAATAAGAATCATATTTATAAATATCACATTGTGTCTCTAGTGTAAAAAGTAATAAGAAATGTAGGAGTAATAAAACCCAAAGTATGTAATTGCTATTGTAAAAAAGAAAGGAAAATAAGTTACTCTAAAAGATATAACTGCATGTATGTTTAAGTGTACAGGATTGATAACCATATTACTAAGTTTTTGTTGGATAGGTGAACAGAACTGTTTGCAGTCTCACTGTTTGAATGTCCACTTTGTATGCTTTACTTTTGTAACTTGAACAACTACTTCTAAGAGGACAATATGTAATTAAACTAGTGATTTCTTACTGTTTTTTGAAATTCTGTATTATTTATAACCTATTTCTGTTTTTTTTTCTTCTAATAAAAAAAGGAAGAGTATCAAGAGATGGAAAGGGCTCTCGTGGATGGAAGGCAAAGGGGATTTTTAAAAAATGAATTAAGATATGTTATGTATGTGTACCAATTCCCCACAAGAAATATAAAAATTATGTACTACAAACAGGTACTTTTATAAAAGAAACAAATGACAAGGAGCATTAATTGAATCAAAACATTTATTATACTCTTGCAATACTTTTTACTTTTCTATAGGGTTCCTATCAACTATGTTCAACTGAACCCTGCCTTAGGGTCATTCTTCATGCATTTATTCATTCCTTCCTGTAAAGCATCATCCTATTGTGGGGAATCCAAAAAGGAAATGAGAGACCTCTCATTCCCATGCCTTCTTCCTCTCAGCTGGCTCAGTGAAACCAATAATCACTATTTAGTGAATCCTGCTAAATCAGAGGCAGTAAAGTGTAATATTGTTTATCTCTTAGGTCTATATTTTTGTTTGTTTGTTTTGTTTGTTGTGCTTTTTGTTTTGTATTGTTTTGTTTTGTTTTTGATAGAATCTTACTATGTAGTTCAGGCTAGCTTTGAATTTACTGTGTAGCCCAAGTTAGCCTTGCAGTGATTCTCCTGCCTCAGCGTCCCAAGTCCTGGGATTACAGACATGCCTCACCACACCTGGCTGGCTTTATTATTTATTAACTATCTTCCTTGGGTTGGTAAAATAATTTCCATAGACATCAGTTTCTGTATCCATAAAATGATACAATAATCTTTTTTTCATCCTTAGAGAACATAGTAACACCTATTACAGGTAAATATTAAATTAGTTGATGTCTAGAAAGTATTTTCAATAGTGCCTGGATCAATAAATGAGAGCCATTGTTAGTTACTACATAATACATGAAGAAACAGATAGATTTTAGTACCTGACCACAATAACTTAGGATCCAAAAGAATGAGCCATTACCTCTAACTCTTGGGCTATCATGGAGATGCCAAAATGAGATTATAACTATCAGTTTGCAACAGATTTTTCCCTCGAAGAAAGTCAAAACTTAAAAAGGATAAAATTTGCCTTTTGCATGAAATTAAAGATATTCTTCTTAATTATCTCATTTACTTAAGTATAAAAAATAAGTAGATATTAAAGATTTTTAAATAACTTACTGGAGGGAAGAGAAAGAAGAAAAATGACAATACTTAGAGTTATTAATGAAAGTGAAAAATACAGTAGCAAGAAAATCCAGTTGTCTGCTATTTATTTACCCCCACAATATGGGTATAGCATGAAAAGGAAAGGAGCAAACCCAGTGGGACTGGTCATCACACAAGTAATTCAGCCTACACTAAAATATAACACTTGCAAAGCATAACACTTGTTTTTTATTAGTTATGTTCTTTGAGCCAGTATTTTAGCATTTACAGAAAACTAATAAATGCATGTAAAATCTATTATTCAGATTAGTACAAAATTTCTTAATAGTTTGGGGATTACAATAAGTGTAGATACACTCCATTTTAAAAAATGAAAAATGACTTCTAGAGATGTAGTTTTCTTATTTCTACAGAAAAATAATTCATAGGACTCTGAATGTTAGCTGCCACTGTATTACAAATGCCTGTATACTAAATTAACACACTCAACAAAGGACTGATTTTTCTTAAGGGTTAAACTAGGGTGCATTTCCAGAGTACTTCTGTAAACATTACTTTATATCATGTGTGCATGCATCATTTTTCTTCAAATAAGGAATTCTCTGGAAGAAGAACAAAAAATAGATGATTTTGTTCTCTCCCTTAAACAATATGGACATGAGGCACTACAAATCTTCACTTGACAAAATGGGTAAAAGATACTATTGGAGCATTGGGGTGATGCAATCAAGAAGTAGACATAAATCAGCCAAATACATAGGAACATTATTTGGAACATTTTTCCTACATATGTTCACATAACATTTCAGCTGGATAATGTTAGACTTTAACTTTGCATATCTGTGGGACAGAGGAATCTCTCAAAGAATGAAGAGAGACTTTATTCAAAAGTGCGCAGTGGAAAAAGAGTCCTCACAATGGGCTTCCTTTACAGAAAACCACTGGGTTAGCAGTATGTATTCCATCACACATGGTTTTCTAGGACCAGTCAGCTGGTCCCAGTGGAAATGACAATTAGAGCACTGTGTAACAGTAATTGCTTAGCATGGCACTAGTTGAAGCAGAATCTTCCTGGCCAGGAAATTTCTTTAAACAAAAGGATGTGATTATGCTATCTTTGACTACTAAGTTGGAGTCCAAGAACAATGTTTCAACCTGAGCAAATCAAAGGGGGCCACATTTGGAGTAACATAGCCATGTAGCAATTTGTAACAGAGGTGACCACGACATTTGGATGAAAACAAAGGAGGGCAAGGCACACTGTAAAAGAACTTCACTCAATCTCAAACTCCATTTTTGGAGTAAATGAAAAAGATAAATATTGTAATTAAATAATGATAAATTTTAGCCTGGAACCAATAAAAATATTCTCAACATATTTAAAAAAAATTCTGGTTTAAAGTTTCAGTAGGGTATATGATCAATTAAAAAAATTTTTTTAATTCTCTTGAGAAGATTATGGCATTAGTTGAGTATGTAGGATCTGAAGAAGTCAACCATCAGGACAAAGTTCAGTTGGTAAATCAGCAGAGTCTACTAAAAGCAACACAAGGATATCTCATGACCCTGCAATTCCACGTTAAATGTATAACCAACAAGAATGTATACACTGTCCACAGAAAGATGTGTATGAGAGTATTCATAGCATTGTTTACAGTAACAGTAAATAGCCCAAACGCCCATTCAAGAATGAAATAGATAATTGGTGGTATAATTACATAATTAAACTGAAGTATAATGACCATAAGTGAGTTTTTAATACTAAACTCAATGAATAAATCATATATTCATATGAATAAGTCATATATACTCAATGAATAATCCTATACTGCAAACGTGTTGTACTTGACACATCTTCATTCTTCTTACTTCCCCTTCCCCATTCATTCTTCACCCCTCCCTTCACCACTTGACCTCCTTCTCTTTTGCAAAACGTATATATATATATATATATATATATATATATATATATATATATGTTCATGAGGCTTAAAATAGGTGAAGATCTGTAGTGCTACAAGTCTGGATGTTGGCTACCTTTGTGTGGCACCTGCATGCTACACAGCAGTTTCTAGAAGTCTGAACATACTGCTCCTTTCTCTGTGTACTGGTTTTACAGGTGGGTCCACGTTGTGAAAATTCAGCCAGCTGTTCATCTAACATTTTCCACTTCTCTGTATATTATACTATACTTTCATTACTTAATATAAAGAAGACTCTGAATTCAAGCCCTGACTCCATGTCCTGTAAGCTGCATGATCTTAAGCAAGTTACATAAACTCTCTTGACCTCAAGTTTTTATTTTGTAAAGCAAGGATGATAATAGTGCCTACCTCAAAGAGGTGTTATAATTACCTAAGATATTGGGCCAAGCACTAAATCAGTATTAAATGAATGTGAGTTCTATTATTAGCACATGTCATGAGGCCTGCCAAGTCCTCAGTGGGTGAGCTGAGGGAAGAACCTGATAGCTACCAGGACGGCATGAGAGAGAAGGCTCAGGGCAGAAAAGCGGAGGAAGAAGGACATTTCAAAGCAAGAGCCATTAACAATCTCAGGAGAGGGCAGGGAATTTAGCTCAGTGGTGTAAGCATCTGACTGGCAAACACGTGGTCATGAGTTCGATCCCCGGAACAAAAAAAAAAAAAAAAAAAAAGACATATGATCAATCTCAGGAGCGGCAATGAAGACAAGATGAGAGAAAAGATCTGGTAAGGCAGAAGTCATTGGTGAGCTTTGCCTGAGGAGATCTGAACTGGGGGCAGGAGTCAGACTGTAGTAAGTTAAAATATGAATGAGAGGTAAAGAAATCCCTACATCTAGGTAGTGTTTCAGAAACAATAGCTGTGTAGGAAAAAAATAAAAAGAAAAGGGCATGTCATAGGAAGAGAAGGATTAAAGAAAATTAAGGAAATATTTTTAATGAACATGTTTACATATGGAAGATCAACAGTAGAGGGAAGGGGAAGTAAGAAGAATGAAGATGTGTCATGTACATGTGTCAGCTCCCCGAGAGGAACATAGTCCTGTACTGCAAACCTGTTGTACTTGACACATCTTCATTCTTCTTACTTCCCCTTCCCCATTCATCCCTCTCCCCTCCCTCCACCTCTTGACCTCCTTCTCTTTTGTAAAAGTTCTATTTCCCTACTTCTTATTATCGATCTTTTATTTTGCTTTTTAAGTTATTTACATTTAGATTTCTCATATAAGAGAAATCATATAATATTTAAGGTGTGCTGATTTGTTTAACATAAAATTATGATCTCAACATGTATCCATTTTCCTACAAATGACTTGTGTCTACCCTTCTTTTTCATATTTTAAATCTACCCTTCTTAATAGCAAAGTAGTACTCCTTTGTGTGAAATGCCATATTTTCTTTATCTATTCAACTGTGAATGAACATATAGGCTACTTACAGGATTTCTGTCTTATGAATTGTGCTGCTATAAACATAGGTGTGCAGGCACTAGTGTTACATGAAAAAGACAAATTTTATGAGAGAGAGAGAGAGAGAGAGAGAAAGGTCCAATAGAGAGATTGAAAATAAATGTGATATATTAGCAAAGCAAAGTCTACAGGAGGTGAAAAAAGATAGAAACCTAAGCACAGAATAGAATTATCTTAAGGACATCTCCTCTTCTGTACCACAAGAAAAAGAAGGAAGATGAGGGCAGATGCTGAGCCCTTGGTAAGCATGCAGGAGGATGTTGAAGCCATTCTTACCAGATGGTTTCATGTTCTCAGTGAAGAAAAAAGCAACAGCATCTACTAGGGGCAAAGGTAGAATTGATAGGATACAAAATGCAACGGAATTTTTTTGTTTATTTATTTGTTTGTTTGAAACAGAGTCACTATAGTTCAGACTGGCTTTGTACTCACTATGTAGCTGACCTGGGACTCACAGAGATCCTCCTGTTTTTAATGTACAAATAAAGGGTGATTCACAAGTGAGAAAGTTTTTTAAACAACAATTTTTGCCCTCCCATCTTCACAATAAGTATACTCGAATTTTAGTCACTAAAATTAGATCTAAGTAAATAAAGATTGCCATTCAGTATCAGAATCCCCACAAGTGCCATGAACCACGACTGTTTTAGCACCACCCCACAAGCTATGTGAAATCAGCATCACTTTGTACCATGCTTCAAATGAGGCTACAATTATTTTTATAATTCCAGGGGTGGAGAGAAGTTAAATGGTCAAACTGATCTAAGGGTGAGGTTTTTTGCAATGTCTGTCATGGTTTCAAATGACAGAAACCCAATTCCAACTACCACACAGTCAAGCATGGTGGTGCAAGCCTATAATGCCAGCACTTGGGAAACAGGCATGAGATTTGGCTTGAGTTCAAGGTCAGGTTGGGAAACATAGTGAGTTTAAGGCCAGGCTGAATTAAATAGCAAGGCCCCATCACAAAGAAAGAAAAAGAAAGAAAGAAAGAAAGAAAGAAAGAAAGAAAGAAAGAAAGAGAAAAGAAAAGAAAAGAAAAGAAAAGAAAAGAAAAGAAAAGAAAAAAAGAAACTGTCTTATCACTAGCAAATGAGAACTTTTATATCTGAATTTGTTGGGGTTTTTTTACTTTACAGAGAATAAAACAAAAGAGGACAGAACAAAGCATATCAGAACAGAACAATTGTAAGCAACACAGCACTTCACAATAAGACAATTGGATATTAACAGTAGCTACCATAATGTCTCTTTCTTTGAAATAGTTGAGCATATCTTCACATACAATAATATCAAACATAACAAAATAAAATAAAACCATTCAAGAGAATGAAAGTATTACAAGGCATTCTGAACCAAATAACAGAAAATGAACAATGGCCACTATAATATCTCATTTTCCATAAAAAAATTGTTTGTACTATCATACATATTAAAATCCAATAAGACACAACATGATAGAACAATGGTAATAGAAGAACAAAAAGTATGTTAGGACTTCAAGATGATATTAAATCAGCATTGGCTGCCATACTGTCTGGTTTTCTTCAGATTAGCTGTTCATACCATCACACATAATAATGTCAAACAAAACAGAATAAAGCTATTCCAACCAATGAATGAAAACATTATAAGACTTCAAAGCAATATAATGATTATCATAAAATCTTAGTACTATGACCATTTCTTACACTAAGGAGACTATGCGGTATTTATGCATGTGAGTTTCATTTATTTCACTTATGAGTATGATCTCAAGTTGCATTCATTTATTTATAAATATCTCAAAGTGATCATTCTTTATAGTTGAGTAGTACTCCATTGTATAAAGTACCACAATTTTTTTTATCCATTCCTCAGTTGATGGGCACTTCCAAAATCTGGTTATTACAAATTGTGCTGCTATAAACATGATGGCACATACATCATTGTGGTATGATGTTTTCAGTTCTTCTGGGAATATGCCCAAGAGTGGAATAGCTGAGTCAAATGAGACTTCCAATTCCAGCTTTTTGAGGAATCTCCAGACTGACATCCACAGCGGTTGCACCAGTCTACACTTCCACCAACAGTGCAGAAGAGTTCCTTTTTCCCCACAGCCTCTCCAGCATTTGTTGTTGGTAGTTTTCTTGATCCTGGCCATTCTTTCTGGAGTGAGATGGTATCTCAGTGTGGTTTAAATTTGCATTTCTCTAATGACTAATGATGATGAACATTTTTTCATGCATTTATTTGCCATTTGTATTTCTTCATCTGAGAACTGTGTGTTCATCTCAGATGCCCAGTTTTGGATTGGGTCTTTGAATTTCAGGGGTCTGATTTTTATTTTAATTCTTTATAATTTCTAGACAGAAGTCCTTTGTCTGAGGGACAGCTCACTAAGATCTTTTTCCCAGTTTGTGGGTTTTCTTTTTGTTATGCTGGAGATTTCTTTCAACATGCAGAAACTCTTTAATAAGATGTAATCCCGGTTATTGATTCTGGAAAGTACTTCCCATGTGATTTGGTTCTTGTTCATGAACTCGCTATCTACCCCTATGTCTTCAAGATTTTTACCTACTTTGTATTCCAAAAGATTTGGTATTTCTGTTTTAATATTTAGGTCTTTGATTCACTTACATTTTAGTTTAGTACATGGTGATAGGCATGGATCTAGTTTTAGTTTTTGGCATATGGATGGCCAGTTTTTCCAGCACCATTTATTGAGGACACTATCGTTCTTCCAATGAACATGTTTGGCCCCTTTATCAAAGATAAGATAGTTGAGTGTGTTTGTAGTTGTGGTTGTATCTTCTAATGCATTGCATTGATCTTCAGATCTGTTTTTATTCCAGTACCATGTTGATTTTATTACACTAGCTTTGTAGTATAACTTCAAGTCAGGGATTGTGATGCCTCCTGCCTTGGCTTTGCTGTTTAGAATTGCCTTTGCTATTCTAGATCTCTTCTGGTTCCAGATGAATTTTAGGAATGATTTCTCTAAATCTATGAAGTATGTTAGTGGTATTTTCATTGGGATTGTATTGAATCTGTATAACGATTTTGGGAGAATGGCTATTTTTACAATATTTATTCTTCCTATCCATGAACAAGGGATGTCTTTCCATTTTCTGAGATCTTCTTGATTTCTTTTTCAGGGTATTATAATTTTCCCTGTATAACTTTTACCTCTTTCATTAGATTATTTCCTAAGTATTTCATTTGTTTGAATGCTAGTGTGAAGGGTGTGGCTTCTCTTATTTCTTTCTCAGTGATTTTGTTTTTAGTTTATAGGAACGCTATTGATTTTTGAGTATTGATTTTGTATCCAGCTATATTGCTGAATTTATGTATTATATCTAGGAATCTTTCAATGGAGTTTTAGGGGTCTTCTATGTAGAGTAACATGTCATCTGCAAATAATGATAATTTAACTTCCTCTTTTCCTATCTTTACTCCTTTTATTTCTCTCTCTTGTCTAATTGCTCTGGCTAGTATTTCCAGTACTATGTTGAATAGGAGTGGTGCTAAGGAGCATCCTTGTCTTGTGCCTGATTTCAAGGTAAAATATTTCAGTTTTGGGCCATTTAATATGATGTTGGCTGTTGGTCTGTCATAGATGGCCTTTATCATATTGAGGTAAAGACCATCCATTCCAATTCTCTATAAGGTTCTTATCATGAATGAGTGTTGGATCTTATCAAAAACTTTTTTTTGCATTTATAGAAATGATCATGTGATTCTTACTTTTGGCTCTATTGATATGGTGGATTACATTTATTGATTTACATATGTTGAACCATCCCTGCATGCATGGGATGAATCCCATTTGGTCATAGTGTATAATCTTCTTGATGATTTGCTGCATCCTGTTTGCCAATATTTTACTGAGAACTTTTGCATCTATGTTCATTAGGGAGATTGGCCTGTAATTCTCTTTTTTAGTTGGGTTGTTCTCAGGTTTTGGTACTAGAGTAATATTTGCTTCCAGGAATGACTTGGGGAGAATTGCTTCCTAAGTCATTAAAGAGTTTGAGGGGGGTCAGCATTAAGTTTGCTTTGTATTTCTTGTAGAATTCCTCAGTGAATCCATCTGGGCCTGGGCTCTTCTTTGTTGGTAAGGACTTTATTATATTTTCAATTTCATTAATAGAAATTGGGTTATTCAGTAGTTTTACATCTTCTTGATCCAGCTTTGGTGGTTCATATGTTTCGAGGAATCTGTCCATTTCTTCTGTGTTATTGAACCTATGAGAATAGAGGTTTTCAAAATAGGTGTTGATGATCTTCTGTATTTCCACAGAGTTGGTAGTGATCTCACCTTTTTCATTCCTTATTGCATGAAATTGATTCTTTTATTTCCTTTTTTTAAATTAGGTTGGCTAGGAGCTTATCAATTTTATTTATTCTTTCAAAGAACTAACTCTCGGATTCATTGATTCTTTGTATTGTTTTCTTAGTCTCTATTGCATTAATTTCTGCTCTGATCTTTATAATTTTCTTCCTTCTTTAGGCTTTGGGCTTGGCTTGCTCTTCCTTTTCTAGATATTTGAGTTGTAGTATCAGGTTGTTTATTTGTGTTTGCTCTGATTTCCTAATGTGGGAACTCAGTGCAATAAATTTTCCTCTGAGGACCACTTTCTTTTGCATCCCACAGGTTCCAGTAAGTTGTATTTGTATTTTTATTTGCTTGTAGATATTGTTTAATTTCTTCTTTAATTTCCTCTGGCCCACTGATTGCTCAAGAGCGTATTATTCAATTTCAATGTGTTTGTGGGGTTTTTGCAGATTCTTTTATCATTCATTTCTAGTTTCATGGCACTATGATCTGATAAAATTCATGGGATAATTTCAATTCTTTTGCATTTAGTTAAATATGTTCTGTGGGCTAGTATATGGTCTATTTTAGAGAATGCCCCATGTACTGCTGAGAAGAATGTATATTCTGATGTTCAATGGAATGCTCTGTATACGTCTATCAAGTCCATTTGTTCACAGGTGTGATTCACTTCTGTTATTTCTTTGCTGATTTTCTGTCTAGTTGATCTATCCCTTTGTGTCAATGGAGTGTTAAGGTCTCCTGTTATAATTGTGTTATTGCTTATTTGATTTTTCATTTCTGTTAATACTTGCTTTGTGTAGCTGGGTGCTCTGGAATTTGGTGCATATATATGTAAGGTTGTTACCTCTTCTTCTTGAAGTTTTCCCCTAACTAGTATGTAGTAATCTTCTTTATCTCTTTGGTTCATTCTTGGTCTGAAGTTCACATAGGCTGCAAAGAGAATAGCTACCCCCGCCTTTTTTTTTTTTTTTTTTTTTGAGTTCCTGGTGCATAGAGTATTGTTTTCCATCCTTGGACTTTCAGTTTATGAGTTTCTTTTTGGGTTGGATAGGTTTATTG
>PVLA01010250.1:15731-65541 GCA_004027455.1 Hydrochoerus hydrochaeris
GGGAAATTTTCAGCTATTACTTTTGTAAATAGCCTCTTGATATCATTTGTGTTGTCTCCTTTTTCATTTATCCCTTTTAATCTTATGTTATTTTTCTTTGCATCATCTTTTAGCTGTTAAATTGTTATTTCCTGATTTCTTGTTATTTTTAGAAGATCTTTCCTTTCCTGTTCAGTAGCTGCAATCTTATCTTCAAGGTCTGAGATTCTATCTTCATTTTCGTTGAGGAGGTTTTTGCAACTTTCAATAGAATTTTTGATTTCCTGTGTATCTCTTTGAATCTGCCTCATGTGTTCTGTTTTTTTTCTTATACTGTTCATTCAGGGATTCTATCTTTTTGCTTTGTTCCTCTAATTTGTTAGCTGTGTCTTCTTTAGATGCATTCAGTATTTCTTTCACTACTTTTATCACTTCTTTTTTTACCTCAAAGATTATTTCAGATTTGAGTTCCTTCACAGCTTCCTGTACTTGCTTCTTTATTTCAACTGATATCATTTCAGGAATTTCAGGTATATGACTAGTATTTTCTTCTATGTATGTGGCTCCCAGGCTTTCTTGGGATGGGCTGGAGGTTTGAGATTGCATTTTGGTCTTTTGTTTTGTCATTTACCTATATTTCTGTGTTTTGAGTGATGTTACAAAGCTTTCCCAGGGTGTGTTGGAAATTATCTCCTGTACCCTCAGCTCCTGGGACTCACGTGGCCTTGGCTCCCCTTGCAGCATAGGTCTGGCTCCCCTGGTTGAATGAAGGTCACTGGGTGTGGTCCACTTAAGCCTACAAAACCTTTGGAGCATAGTTCAGTGTCCTAGGGGGTTGGGCTGGCCCCCAACCACAGGGAGCGATGGTCCCAAACTCTCCCCAGGCCAGTGCTGTTGAGCTGGAACTCACCTCATGGCACAGGCCTGGCTCTCTTCCTGAGTTTGTTGTTATACTAGCTATTCTCCACCCCACTATTATTCCTAAAAGAGCACATATTTCTCATAATTTCAGAAATTATTACAGCAGTCACTCTCATTGTGATCCAGATACTCTGGATCACAGTTTTATCCCTAGATCAATCAATATTCCCCTAAAAATGGAATATTGTGACTGGCCACCCTAGGAGATAGTGGATGTAGTCAGTTCCATTCAAAACACAAGGACTAACAATATCCTTTGGAAAGTAAGTCTTTCCAAAACAAAGACACACAGGACTGGTAAAGAGTAGGGGAGAAAAGAAGAAGAACAAGGAGAAGGAGTAAGAGAAAGAAAGAGAATGATAAAGAGAAAGAGAGGGAAGGAGGAGGAAAAGGAAGGGGAGAGGAGGGAAGAAAAGAGAGAAGAAGGAAAAAGAGAAATGAGGGAGGCAAAGGAAGGAGGAGAGAAGAAGGAAACAGTGAGGGAAGAAAGGGAGAAAAGAAGGAAAGAAAGGTAAGTTTCAAAAGTTTATCATTTATCTTTATTTAATTTTCCAAGTCTTTCCTTAGAATTCAGGTCAAATGTTGTCTTTTAACACCCAGACTTACCCTTATACACTTTCTATATTTTGGAACACCCAAACTCATTTTTTCTTCTCCACACTTCCACATCATTCTATTCCTGGCTTCATGTCTTTATTCATCTACATTAAAAATATTTATTAATCTTCAGCTTTGTTAAAATGCTTCAGTCGATGAACTTGGTCAATACTTAAAAAGCTAAACTGTTTTTGCTGTCGTATTCATTTCATTAGAAAGTTCAAGAGGATAGGAACTGTGTCTAGCTTTGCTCACTGTTGTAATACCCAATGTGCTGTTGCCTAAACAAATGATTATGTAAGTCAACCAATTAATTTTTTAATTCTTGACACAAAAACACAAACTCTTTTTCAATTGTTTCTTAAGCTTCCCAAGAAAGAAAGAAAAATACGAGATAAACTACAAGAATTTTACTGAATTCAGGATTTACTATGCAGATAAAAAAGATTATAATATATATTGCATTAACTTCCTAAACATTGGTTGTTTGTATATATTTGACTAGATTTATTTTCCAACCCATTTTTGGGTAGAGAATGTGCTAAGTGATATGCTTATCCTATGCTTACCAGGGAATTATTCACAATACAAATATTAAACCTCATGCATAATGAAAATTCTCGATTTTGGCCACTACTTAATACTAATTATATGCAGAATAAGTGTCTATTTGATAGCAGATGCTGTATATATCTTGTCGTCAACACTATTGTTTATGTTACTGATTCTTCATAAAAAAATCTCTTCACTGTGTACCCTAGAGGATTCATTATCTCTCCGGGGACAGATGGAGATTTATATAAATTGATAATGGCCCTCTTTGCAAAATTAAAGATGTTGGCCAACTCCTTCCTTGGCAGCTGTCCAATTTGCATAATTGCATTTGCTTTTCTAAATTTCCCCTGAAGCTTCAGTTGAATGAGGTGTTCTACTGCATTTGCATTTTGAAAGGTTTAATTTTGCTACATTAAACAGCTACAACCAGCTGCAGTCTTAGTACCTGGATGGTACTGTGTATTGGCAAATCACTTTGAGAATTTTCCAATCAAAGGAAAATCATCATTACTTGTGGGCTTATATAAGCAAAATATTTAGATTTTGTGTAACTTTAGCCACAATGAGCATTCCTAAGGTTAATCATTCCTTCAACTCTACTCAGTGACAGTTGACAGCATATCAGGCAGGGCTTACTACAGATTGTGCTTAGACATGACACCTAGTAGTCAGAGAAGTAAAATGTGAATAGGTTTTACTGCTTATAGATCCACCAGAAAATTTAGTATCATCTAATCTCTAATGTAATAATCATCCAGAGAGCTAAAGTAAGGAAGAATTTCTCACACTGCAATGCTTGGTGTGTCAATACGTAGGCAACTAAAGAGAAGAGAGCCATACATAGTACCTCCTAATGGAAGACAAACTGAAGTTGGTGTACGGGATGAGACTAGCCAGACTTAAGCCAATCTCTTCAATAGAAACGCTAATCCAAGATCCTGATAGGTAATTTAGAATGAAGGGTTTTCAAACTAAACTCCATGCTGGATTGTGGCTAACATCCCCACCAAATGCTCTAGTTTTGTAGGTTTTCCTTTATTTAAAGAATAGGTATTAAGAACATTCTCTGGGTAAATGCCACATCACGGGAATACTGAAATGTGACAATGATTTTCTGTACTCGTGGAGATTATTAGTGGGAAGTCAAACATTGGTCAGATAATCACATAAGTGAATATATATTTGCATTCTAACATGTGCTAAGAAGAAATAAAACAGAATCCTATGAGAGCCTGACCCAGTTAGAGAGGCTTAAACAAGTCATATCTGAAAAAATAAAATAAAACCTGAACTGGAAACTGGAAGAGAAATAAGAACTAATAAGCTAAAGAATACAAGATAATTGTTTTTACTTAAGAAAATAGTATCATGGGATTCTATCACTAAGCCAACTAGAAAAACAAACAAAAATCAGTGTCAAAGGAATGCAAAATTAAAAGCAGTAAAAATTGAGTCAAGGTATCTGGGAAACATAGGTAGAAGCCAAGCCACAAAAATCCTTGAAAGTATTTTGGTCTCTAGCTAACATGACAATGTCCTGAAGGGGTAGGAATCAGACACAGAAAGGAAGTAATGTATTCAAAACTGCACTTGAAAACATTGCTCCAGCTGCAAGATCATAAACTGAGGAAAGGGGAAAGATTGGCTATGGGGAAACCATATAGAATGACTTTACAGGAATCCAGCCTACAGAACATGGTAGTACAGGTTGTTAGAGTGATGAAAGTAGACAGGAGAGAAATGAATGAGTTTACATACATGTAGAAAGTAAATTTAACAAGATTTATTGATTGATAGGTAAAGATATGTTGAACTAGAGATGTGTTTGAGAAATCCAAGTAGAAATATTGAATAGGTAGTTGGGTATAAGGGTCAAGAATTCCGAATTATAATATGGAGGTATAAATTTGGCAACTATTCATCAAATGATGAAAATTGAGCCACATATATCAAAAATACTACCTAGAAGAGACAATATATGATCAGCACAGAGATCCACCGCTCTATTCTCCCTTCAAGGAAAGATTTAATTCCCAGATCAACAAAGAATGAAATGCACAAACAGCCTTTAGTTCTAAGCTCTTTCAGTGTCTGCCTCTTCACAGAACCTCATTTGTTTCTGGTGAATGACAAGACAGCCATATCAAAGTCCAGCCACTTCCATTCAATGTGAGATGAGCCCATGATTCGCAGAACTTTCTGGATTGGCCAGAGTTAAACTTCAACTTCTTTCTTTTTTCTTCACTTTCCTTCCATGGCTATTGATTAATAATTAATATCCTGCACTTCAAACTCAATCTCAACCACAGCTTATCTAGAGAACCTAACCTATAACAAAGTACAAAATAGAAGGAAAAATTGCTTAGTACCATGGATAGAGAATGATAAATCTGCAAGTAGAGAGAAGAAAATTTTACAAAGGAGAAAAAAATCTGGATAGCAAGCATGGTGTCACGGAAGCCAAAATAAACACAATACTTGCTTGAAAAAACGGAATGAGCAAGAGTGCTGAGAAATAAGAAAAAAATATTGGAAATTTTCCGCTGGATTTAAATCATGAAGGTCATTGGTGACCTTAGCCAAAGTTGTTAGCATCCAGCGCTAAGAACCACTGCCAAACTGGAGAAAGCTGAGGAGTAAGTTAGGGGTGATAAATGGGCTCAGCTAATAATGAGAGTGCCTTAGAAATTTTACATTGCTAGAAATGGGAAAAAATTAAAAGTTGGGAAAAAAATGTGAGAATGAAGGAAAAGTTTTTAAGATGGAAAAGACATGAAAATATTTCAGTGTGATTGGAGTTGAGAAGGCCATATTGAATAATTGGCAGAATGGGGCATAGTGGGAAGAAACTTGACAATGTAATAAGAAGGCATGAGAGGATGGAAGCCAAACCACAGGTGGAAGGATTGGCCTTACATGAGAAGAGGAATACTTCATTTACTAAAATAGTAGGAAAAGAGAACACAAGTACAGATGGAACTGTGTGAATTTGGAAACCAGAAGCTGAGGGAGTTCTCATCTGATACCTTCTATTTTCTTCAGGAAGTAGGAGGTGCAGTCATCTGCTGAGAATGAAGAGGTGTCAAGAAAAACTGAGGTTTGAATAGAATGCAGAATTTTTTATTTAACATGTGCTTAAAGCTCCAAACACTCCATCTGAGAGAAAATTTACTAGGGAAACATGGAAGAATTGGCAGGCCTGGCGCGTTTGCCTAGTCTGCCCTGTTGAGTGACTTCTGTGGCAGTGCCAGGCTGTTCAGACACAGGCACAGAGAAAGCATATAGATAATAGATACATTTATCCAGACTTAGGCATCTGTCAGACAAACGGGGGGAAAGTAGGAAACCAGAACAAGGAAGTTGAGAGTGTTATTTACATAATGAACTGTGAAATCTAAACTAGATAATGATAATAAATGGATAAAGAAAAATGAAACCTGGCAGCTGGTGGATCAGGAGAAAATAAGAATGGTCAGCGCATCAGAGTAACGCTAAAGATTGGAGCAACTTGTGAATATGCAAAACATGGGTTGACCCTAGACAGGGGACCTGAGATTCCGCATTTCTAACAGTTTCCCAAGTACTGATACTGCCGGCTTGAGGACCGCCCTGTAAGAAGGCAACTGAAACTCAAATAATACCAAAAGTAGCTCTGAATTTGAGAAAGAAGCAGAGAAATAATGCTGCCGCTGGGCAACTAGAGCCTCAGTACCTGGATTCCAAACAGTGGTGGATGAATGGGTTTCCTTAGGGACACTAGACAGGGGTGAGGAAGCTCCCCTCTGGTACCATCCCGACCCGCACATCTTCACCAATTCTCCTTCCTCACATGAAGCTACTGAATCATTACGTCTTGGCTACCTGGACAAGCCTAACCAGAGGAGAAAACTTCCAGGTCCTGACCCACTAGATTGTAGCTCATGAATAATAATACTGTAACTCACAGTGTTATTAGGGACACAGAAAAGGCTAAACTAGTTTTTTATTAGTATGCATTTGCAATATGTCATGCTTATATCCATCATGAGGAATTGGTGCATGTACATCACACATCTTAATTCTTTTTTGTCATCTCCTCCCCCATCACTCCCTGCCCTGCTCGCTCCATCTCTTGGTTCCTTTCCCTTTTGCAAAAGATCTATTGCTCTGTTTCCTATCACCTGTCTTTTATTTTGCTCTTTAATTTTATTTTCTCATATAAAATAAATCATGTAATACACTGTATGATTTATTCACTTGTCATTATGCACTACTTCTTTTAAGAATAACTGATGAAATTAGAATTTTCAAGATAAGATTCCAACATGTCTCAAGAGTTCCTGAAGACAGAAGATGCCAGCCAATCTTTAAGGAGATTTTTTTAATAGAGTACTAGAGGCTTCAGGCACATGTGAATTAAAGGAGGGAAAATGGAAACTGTTACAGTTTCTGGAAGGAAAGAGTCAGCTTTGCCTTAAGAGAAACTCAAATCTAGATGTCTCAGAAGGAACTATCCTAACTCAGGGTGAGAAGAAATAGAGAAGTTGACAAAAATACATCTTTCTGTCCCATTCAATGAACCAAACATTCTCAAAAAAGTACGATGTAACTTTTTCATGTGTATTATTTCTGTCATTTTTCACTTTAAATCAGTAGATATTTGCATTACATAATGATCACATTCCTTGTGGGCAATTGGTACACATATATAACACATCCAATTCTTTTTTCATTTCCTCCCCTCTCCCTTTATCTCTTGGTCCCCTTCCCATTTGCAAAAAAAAAAAAAATCTAACTCCCTACTTTCTCCTATTGTCTGTCCTTTATTTTGTTCTTCATGTTATTCTAGAATTCTCATATAAAAGAAACCATGCAATATTTAAGTTCCTAAGTGTTATGGATTAAAAACTGGTGGTCAATTTAACGCCAGCTGGATTACATCAGCAGGGCGCTGAGCGTAGATGTTCCACATGAGGAAAGTTGCCAGCATAAATGGAGACATGGAGAAGGAGAAGCTATCACATTAGTACATTAAGGCATTAATGGGTTGAGGTGTTGTGGGTTCTCCTACGAGTTGCTGATTGAGCCTTTGATTCTCCTGGAGGAGCTCTGGCCCTCACATTCAACATTGCTTCCTGGCTCTGGAGAGGAAGACTTGTGCTGCTTGGTCTCCCGGATGAACTCGTCACGCTGGCTTCCTGGCATGTACTCCACTGTGCTTGTCCTCAGAGGAACTCAGGGCCTCTGTGTCGCTGAGGATGGCTGTTGTGCTTTTCAGGACATCCCTGGTCTTCGTGGTGAGTGTGACTTCTTGGCTAAAGCATAGAACCCTCAACCTATCAGCAGAGCTCCTTCACCCAGCTGGCATAGACTTTCTGGCTTCCACCGCTGACCTTTAGGCCTTCCCAGCACAGATCCGTAAAAGAGACTGGTGTGAGTCCTTCTTATGGGCTTGTGGGAAGCATTGTCGTGAGCTCTAGGTCTTCATCTGGACTCATGTGGGACATTGCTGTGGGATTCAGAGCCTTGGCTAAATACTCTCTGTCTTTAGTGATGTGGACAGATTTCCTGCATTTTCTTGTGTTAACGCAAGGTGACCATCATAAAAATAATATTATAAACTCCAAGCCCTGACTCTAATTGTTCTCTGCACAACCCTGACTACAACACTAAGTGATGAAAGATTTTCTCTTTTATAGCAAGATAAAATACTGAGTGGAATCAACCATTGGGACTTTTAGTCAATAAAAGCAAAATAACAAACTTGACAAATGAAAACAATATTTGTAACTCAAGCTTAGGGAAAAAAAGGTGGGGTTTAAAAGTTAGATTAATGTCAAATTTTATTAGTAAACTTTAGTTGTGCCTAATGTTTGGTTTTCTTTAAATTTCATCCCAAAAAAGATTAATGACTCTTTCTTGGAAATATATTAACTCTTTATAAATGTTGATTTTAAACAAGTGGTTGTAACTTTGATAGGAAGGAAGTAATTGAACAGAATGACTTCAACCACAACTTCAAAACCATACTTTCTAATATTAAACACTTTGGACCATCTAGGCACAGAGAAGTAATAAATGGATATGAGTAACGAGTCATAAAATGATAAGTTTTCTGGCAAAGTAAATGAGCGGCATTATGTAAACTGCCTTTGCAAATCTGAAGTCTGTAATGAGATGACAAATGGCGCAATCATAAGAGGATTTACTTGCTATTTAACAATAGCTTCACTGCATTAACCTGAATAAATGAGGAACAGTCACTTCTGGCATCATGACACACTAGCATAGCAAGCATGAAGAGTAATAGGTTTTCCTGATGCTCCATAAATCACACAAACTAGGCAAATGCCTAGCCCATGCCATTCTTGCAACACTCACGTATTTTGGATAGAAGTCACTATGAAGTGTAAACCAGACACTTCTACTTCAAGAAGTATAGGATATTTGAAAATGACAACAGGTCATTCTGAGGAAAATGCATGCAGTAGATGCACAAAAGGAGCTAACTACCTAGATTCTTACATCTAAAAACTTGATTTTCATAACTGCACAGTTCAATTTAGGATGGAAAAATTTATCAATATCATCAACCAAATCAGTCCTTTCTTGATGAATTAGAGAGATTTATCAAGGTCTAAGAGTACACACGATCGACATTCAGTGTCATTTTACTCAGTGTGTATTGGTATCATTCTATTCCAGGGCATGCCCTCATACAAAATTTTATTTGACATTTTATAGGGGAAAATTCCTTAAATATGGGCATGTTCTTACCTAAAAGGTAAAATTTGCAAGTTTGGTAGGCGCAAAACTTTGGGTTCATCAAAGTAGAAGAAAAAAACTTGCACAAAAAGAAAAAAACTCAAATTCTCTCTGTCTTTCTCATTCTCCCCACCCCCTCTCTCTCCCTCCCTCTCTTCTTCCCTTCTCTCACCCCGTTCAAAATAAGGACTATGTTTTTGGTTTTGTGAGTTTTATTTTTAACCTTTTAATAAATTACCTGATGCTTCAGCTCATTGTGTGCTCCAAATGTGATCACAAATTAAAATGCCTACAAGGGTTACACAGATAAAGCAAAGGAGTGAAGTCATTTCTGTCAAGTTTAGAGAACTATGTAGTGGCAAGGACTTGGCAACTCGCAGAGGACATGACCCATAGAAGGGTCTTAGTAACTTATCTCCAGGCAACGGTCATACGCAGAAATGCAAGCCTAGTGTTGCCAGATGTTACCAATTTTCAAGACAAACTGTAAATCTGAATTTTTATGTGCTGTCTCCTGTCTCCTGGATTTCCAATTTGGCAACAATTCAAACATTATTTAGAAACGTATGGGGACTTCTAATCAAGAGGGTTTAGTGAGTTCATAAATTACCACACCCTCTCTATTCTAAACTCAACCATGGTTGGAAGTGCATAAAAAGATAAAAGCATTATGACATTAGCTGGGTACAAAATCAAGATAAATATCTCCATGAACCAGAAACAGAACAGAAAGCCAGTGCAGTGAGCAAGAGATGAGTAGTCAGAACCAGGCAGCCTGCCTGAAGCTGCAGCTGGGTTGGGACTTCTATAAACATGTAGGAAGCTTAAAAAATAACCCACTTGCTGTGAGATGCTGTAGTTTATTAGGAAATGTTCAGCTTGAATAGAAACAGAGAAAAAAGAAAAAAACTATTAGTAGTTTTACTAATATTGTTATATACTGCTATATTCAATTATACTGCTATATTCAATTATGCCTGATGATAAAGACAATTCTATTGAAGATAATAAACAACACAGTAATCATTATAGATCACCTTGTACTGTGTTTTTAATGACTTTGTTTTCATGTTTTTATAGGAATTTGTTTTGTTTTGTCTTGCAAAGTTTTGTTTTTCCCTCTAATACAGAAAGGATAGAAATACATGTAGAGACTCATGCATGCATAGCTATTTACAGTCTCACTGTTTGAATATCTACTCTGTATGCTTTAATTTTGTAACTTGAACAACTATTTGTAAGAGGACAATATGTAATTTATCAACTAGTGATTTCTTACTGTTTATCTTTTTTTAATTCTGTATTATCTCTACCCTTTATATGTTTCTTCCTGTTTAAATAAAAAAAAGAAAAAAAAGATTGTAAGCTAAGCCAAAGATTCCCTAGCTCCACAAATATATCCATATTATCCCCAAACATGGAACTCTGAAACAATTCTACAATTTTATAGATCTTACATACCAAGTGATAATACAACTTACTTTTCATCTACTCATTTATTCAACAACTGTATTTTGAGTATCTGCTAATGTTAGGCAGCATTCCAGGTACTGGAGAGAAATGAGTGACTATAAGAAAGTCTCTGCCCTATGGAGTTTACTTTATAGTTGGAGGGAAAGAAGACAGTGTGGGAAATAGACCACAAATAAATCAGTGAGTGTATGCTGTGTTGAAATGTCTTAGAATTAAAGTACAGAGAAACAAAAACACCAAAATGGAAAGAAAAGGACAATTTGGTATCAAGAGTGCTGGAGAAAACCTAGCAAAACTGTAACATTTGAGGGAGCCAGCTGCATAGATAGTGAAGGGAAAAGGTCCCAGGAAATGGCACCAGGAAGCTCAAAGGCTTTAAGGCAGGAGCATACATGGTAGGTTCAGGAAATACTAAGGAGACTAGTGTAACAGCAAAGAGGTGAGCAAGTAGAGCAGTGAGGATGAAAGCTGGCATTGTGGCAAAGGGACAGATCACATGGAGCCTTCTAGGTTGGTTTGTTTGCTTGCGTACTTGCTTGCTTGCTTCCTTCCTCCTTCCCTTCCTCTTTACTTCTTACTTCCTTCTTTTCTTTCTTTTCTAATTGACATGAAAATGATGCATTTGTAATGTACAAAATAATAATACACATAAGCATTATACATTGTGGAATGGTTAATTCCAGTAATTAAAAAGTGTGTTGCCTCATATAGTTATGATTTTTTGTGTGAGAACACTTAACATCTACTCTCAGAATTTTGAAATAATACCATTGTCTTAGTTACTTTCTCATTGCTAGCACACAGTACTCAACCCCCACAAGTTAAAGAAGGAGAGATTTGGGCTCATGTTTGTTTTTATTTTTGTTGTTTTATTTTTGAGAGAGAGTGTCACTATGTAGTGCAGGTTGCCCTTGAACTCACTAAGTAGCCCAGGCTGGCCTCAAACTCACAAGGCTCCTCCTGTCTCAGCCTCCTAAGCCATGGGAGCCATGAGAGCCAATGAGGTTTCTATCATTGTTTGATAGAAACAGCATGGTAGAAGAATCTGACGAGGAAAATTGCTTTCTTCATGGCAGCCAAGAAATAGAAACAGAGAAGGGAGAACTGAGGAAGGGCAATGCACCCCTCTAGGTCGTGCCCCGAGCTGCCTGTCTCTTCTGCCCAGACACACTTCAAGGCAAGTCAGCTATATTACCCCATGATTCTATCACCTTCTAAAAGCCCCACCTATGAGTGCATGGAGCCTTTGGGGTACAGTCTTAGTCTAAACCATAACAACTATGTATCATCACAGTTATAACCAGCATGCTGCACAATAGATTTTCTTGAATTTATTTTTCTAATTTATTTTTTATTTTAAAGAGAATAAAATAAAACAGAACAATGCAAGCAACACCTGCAAGACCAGACAACAGGATATCAATGTCTCTTGTTTTCTTTGAAATAGTTGACCATATCTTCACACACAATAATATCAAATATAACAAAATAGTATAAAGACAGTCAAAAGAACGAAAGCATTACAGGACTTCAAAACCAGATAACAGGAAATGAACAATGGTTACTATAATATCTCATTTTCTTCAAAAAAGCTGGCAATACTATCACACATAATAAAATCAAATAAAACACAACAGAATAGAACCAACCAAAACAAAAGAATAAAAGCATGATAAGACTTCAAAACAAGATGTTAGGAAATCAGCAATGGCTACCATAATGTCTCATTTCCTTCAAAATAGCTGGCTGTATGTCCCTGCTCCTGCTGGCTGCCTGCAGGAAGGAGTCTTCTGGTGGTGGTAGCTGGTAGGCAGAGGTCAATCTGCTGGTTCTCTCTTTGAATTTATTTTTCCTACAGTAATTTTGTATATTTGACCAACAACTCCCCAGTCTACACTATCCCCCTGCCGACTTCTCCAGTCCTTGGTAACCACCAATCTTCTCTCCCTTTCTATAAGATTAATATTTTAAAATAGATTTTATTCAAATGTGAAGAGGATAGAAAGAAGGAAGGGAGGGAAGGAGATTTTAAAAAAGAATTAAGATGTGTTATTTACATGTACCAACTCCACACAAGAACCATTATGTAATGCAATCATGTACTAACTAAAAAAAAATAATCATTGGTGTCAGCCTTGGTGAGAAAAGACTAGAGTGAAGGATAAAGAGCATGAAAAGAAGCAAGGAGATGAATGAAAAGTCTCCTCAAGTCACTGGAAGTGATAAAAGCTTGGACTAGAATGGAAGCAGTAGAGATGAAAAATCTTCAGAACGTGCATATACACTGAAGATACAAATAAGAGGATTATTGTTGGATGAGACAGTGAGTGTGAAATAGGGAAGCCAAAGATGACAGCAAATTTTTTGGTCTTCAGAGCTGTAAGAATATTACTGCAATTTACTGAGACTGGAAAGTATGTGGAGAAGTAAAGTTTGCACGTGGAAATGTAGTGAGACCTGGAGTCCAAAATTTGGGACACTTTTAGTTTGAAGATACAGAACATATCCAAGTGGAAATTTCTAGTAGGAATCCTAAAGAAGAGGTCTAGGTTATGGGTAAAAATCTAAGAATCATCAGTGGAATAATGTAGTTGAAATCCATGAGAGTAGATGACAACAAGAAAGAAAGGTATATATATTATGAATCAATCCAACCATGTAATTTGGGAAGAACTCAATGATGGAGCTATTTAAATGTTGTATCAGAGTTTAAATAATAAGGAATAATGCATTAACCAAACAGATGACAGCCTAAAGGGCCCAGGAGAGAAAGGAATTATGAGGGATCAAGGGGTGCTGAACTGAAACATCCCCTGATAAAAGCTATGACTAAAGTCTGAGGAGACCACTTAGCAACCAGGAGGCCAGAAAATAAATTCCCATCTCTACTCTCTTCCTAATAGGAAATCAAGGGCAAAGGAATGTGTGGATCACGGTGCTCAAATTACATATTAGGGCTCAAATCAAGAAGAGATGGAAACAAAGCACATGGAGAATGACAAATGGAGGATATCCAGCATGACAGACAAGGAAAAAAAGGTCCAGGAACTAAGCCTTGTTGAATTTGTCTTAAAGGTTAAACAAATGAAGACTGTGGGAGGAAGAATTATTGAGGACTTCCACCCCTTGATTTTCATGCCACTTGTTTCCAGCAAACAGAAGGTGAAGAAATTTCTGTATGTAATTAAGGTTTGAATCTAATTGTTTTGAGTAAATTTTTAAAAAGAGATTGTTCCTGTTAGTCTGATTTACTTAGGCAAAGAAGTCCTATAGGAAGTCAGGGAGGCACCAGCTTCACTCTGATTTCAGAGATTCTCATCAATGGTCTTGACAAAGTAAGTAATCATGTTAGAAAAGCCCACATAGTAAGGAACCAGATATAGTCTCAAGGATCTAAGGGTGGTCTTCAGCCAACAGCCCCCAAAAAACTGGACCTTCAGTCGTGTATACATAGGAAAATGAGCTAGAAAGTAGACTCACCAACATTAAGCCTCCATATGAGGGTGTGGGAAAGCCAGGTCCTTGTTAGCAATCTCGACCACCATAAACCAAAAATCTAGTTAAGCTACACCCTGGCTTCTGATCTGCAGAAACTGTCAGATGAAATATGTATGTGGCTTTAAGGTGCTAAATGTGTAGCAATTTCTTACACAGCAATACAAAACTAATACAAAAAAAGCAAAAAAGATTAAGAAGATGAACTAATGAGTAAAACCAGAGATCCCTTAGAAAATGGTGTCCCAAAAATAAATTGAATTATTTCCAAGAAGAGAGTTATCAGTTATGTCAAATGCTTCAGATACAACAAAGTACATAAGAGAACTGATTTTTAGACTTTAATAGCGTGGAGATAAGTGGTGGTTTTAGTGGGTAAATTAAAAAAGACTGACTGGAGTAGATAAAGAGAATAGAAGAGACAAAGTAAACTGCTGATTGTAAGTAAAATTTTCAGTAAGCTTTGCTATCATGAGAAGCAAAGAAATGAAGCACTAGCTGGAGAAGACTTTGGGTCAAGGATGGGTGCCTTTATGGAAAAATTGTCATGGCACCACTTTTAAATACTCATTGGAATTACTAAATACAAAGAGGAAATGGATATAATAAAGAGAGAATCTGCTGGACTTATGGTCTCAAATAAGCAAAAGACTGGAATTAGTGCAAAAGTAGGATTTAAGTGGTGGTGAATGCCTGTAATCCAAGCGTTCTGGGAGTTTGAGGCAAGAGAATCACAATTTCAAGCTCAGCCTCAGCAATTCAGCTACTTAGCGAGATACCACCACTTAAAAGGGAGGGGAACCAGGATGTAGATCACTGTAAAGGCTCTGAATTTAATACCCAGTACTGCCATAGGAAAAAAGGTGGAATTAAACCAAGACAGAAACAAGAACAGCTGGTAGGAAAAATAAGGGAGTAGTCAGATCATTTTGATTCTGATACCAATACTAAATAGAGTAAGAACAGAAAAGTCAAATACAACCACACTCACAAATACCATAAACATAGATGCAAAAATTCTAAAAATACTAGACAACAATTTTTTAGTATTTTGGGGAAGATAATACAGTATTCACATACTACAAAATCTATCCTTCTAACGTACATGATTCAGTGGTCTTTAATATATGTACAAAGTGATTCACACAATACAATTTTCAGGGCATTTTGTCACCCTAAGAAGAGTTCACCTATCCACTGGCAAACACTCTCAGCCACTATTTACAAACCCTGGAAACTCCTGATGTACATTCTATGTCTACAGACTTCCCTATATTGAAAATATAATATAGATGGAATCATAAGATACTATGTGTTTATAATTTTTTTAATCCTTTTAGTCATTTTATTCCTTAATATTTTATTCTTCTACATGTTATTATAAATTGTTAGCCTTTTTAAAGAGAGAAAAGTAAACAAAGATAAAAACAATGATATAGAGTTTCAAACTAAGATAATATGTTAGCTATTATATATATTTTTTCTTTTCCCTTCATTCATTTCTCTTTCTCCCCTCTTGGTTGTCCTTTCTTTTGAGTAGTATCTTTCCTTTCTCAGTATCTGTTGCAGATTTTTTTATTTTATTTACTCTTTTAGTTTCTTCCATTAGGGAAATAAGACAATATACATGTGAGTTTGATTTACGAAATAGTTGCATCTCTTTACCTATAAAAGCCTCAAGTTTATTCTTCTTCATATCTGAATAGGACTCCATTATATAAAAATACCACATCTTTTTTATCCATTCCTGGCCATAAGTCCAGTTGATGGTCATTTGTGTTGTTTCCAAGATCTGGCTATTACAAATCGTGCAGCTATAAACATGGGTGCATATATATCACTGTGGTAAGATGTTTTTAATTCTCCTGGGAAAATACCCAGCAGGAGAATAGCTGGGACGAATGGGCACTCTAATTCTAGTTTTTTGAGGAATATCCACATTGATTTCCACAATGGTTGTACCAGTCTATACTGCCACCAACAAAGAGAAGGGTTCCTTTTTCCCCACAGTCCCTCCAGCATTTGTTATTGGTTCTTTCTTTCTTTCTTTCTTTCTTTCTTTCTTTCTTTCTTTCTTTCTTTCTTTTCTTTTCTTTTCTTTTCTTTTCTTTCTTTTGTTCTTTCTTTCTTTCTTCTTGCTTTCTTTTTTTAAACAGGGTTTTGCTATGCAGTTCAGGCTGGCTTTGAACTCACACTGTAGCCCAGATTGGCCTCAAACTCACAGCAATCCCCCATCAGCTTCCTGAGTGCTGGGATTATAGACATGAGCCACCACATTCTACCTTGATTGATTTCTTTTTTTTTTTTTTTTTTTTTTTTTTTTTTTTTTTTTTTTTTTTTTTTTTTTTGTACCAGGGATCAAACTCATGACCTCGTGCTTGCCAGGCAGGCACTTATGCCACTGAGCTAAATCCCAGGCCCCCTTGATTGATTTCTTGATGATGGCCATTTTTCTGGGGTGAGATGGAATCTCAGTGTTGTTTTAATTTGCATTTCTTAAATGACAATGATGCTGAACATATTTTCAAATATTTATTTTCCATTTGTATTTCTCCATCTGAGAAGTGTGTATTCATCTCAAATGCCCATTTTTGGATTGGGTCTTTGGGGGATTTTCTCTTTTTTTCAACTCTTTATCTGTCCTTTGTCTGAGGGACAGTTAAAATTTCTTCCCACTATGTGGGTTTTCTTTGCACTTTGTTAGTGATTTCTTGTGAAGTGTAGAAACTTTTTAACAAGAAGAGATCCCAGTAAGTTGGATTGCTTTCTTAGCTCCCTTTTCGGTTGCTTATTGCTGGTGCATAGAAATATAATTTAATTTTTACTTTTTTTTTGTATCAGGGATCAAACTCATGACCTCACACTTGCCAGGCAGGCACTTATGCCACTGAGCTAAATCCCTGGCCCCTACATTAATCTTGTACTTTGCAAATTTGCTAATTTTGCTTATTAACTCTAATACTTTGGTGGATCCTTTATGATTTCTGTATATAACATTACGTTGTCTCTCAGTATATTCTCTTATCTCTTCCTTTCCAATCAAAGTGCCTCTTTTATTTTTTGCTTGATTTTCCTGATTAGACAATCTTCAATACAATGTTAAATTCAATACAATGTTATTTTTAAACTCATACTCATATATGGAAGGGAGCAGGAGTTAAGGAAAAAGGAAACGAAAAAGGAAGATGTTTTACATACTTTACCAATTACACACAAGGAATATAAACATTATATATGGCAAGCATGTACTACTAAAGTAAATGCATACATTTAAAAATACAGTACTTCTAAAAATAATTGAAGAACTATTCAACATAATAATATTAAAGAATTAATGTAACATATTAAAGAATTAATGTAACATATTGAATGAGAAATTTCAAGTGACCATCTCGATATATTTATTTAAGGAACACTAGTATCATATTTGTCATGAACTAGTTTTAAGCATTTTACAAATATAGCTTATTGAATCTTTAAAATAACTTTATGGAACAAGTATTGTTGTACTCTATATTACACATAAGGAAACCAAAGCAGAAGCTTTTTTATCTAAGCAACACTGCAGCAAGCAACAGAAGTAGATTTAAACCCAAGTAGACTGGACCTGTCCCAGCTCTTAACCACTTAGATATAGATAGATAGATAGATAGATAGATAGATAGATAGATAGATAGATAATATCAAATAGCTTAATAATGAAACATAAGCATTCCTTAAATGTTAAAAATAAAACAAGGACTCCTGTTACTGCTACTTCTATTAAACATTTTAATATACATGTTTAGAAATGCAAGCCAATAAAATTTTTAGGTACTTATTGTAAATAAAAATATATATTCCACTACTTGTGTAAAATATGGTTATCTGCATGGAAATTCAATAGCCTCTATATTCAACCATTAGAATTTAAAAAGAATCCACAGATTTATGAATAAAAGGCTATGTACCAAAATCAGTGTCATACTACTAAGTACCAGTAACAACAGAGCACAGCATTTCAATACTATATGATATCTAGAAATAAATCTAACAAAAAACACACAAATGGGGAATGAAATGCTACAGGGAAAAAGTAAAATAATGGAGTTATACCAAAGGATTTACAGAAGAAATTTTTAAAAAGGAATTTGATCAGATTAAAGACTTTTGAGTATGCATTCTATAAAAAGTTTGTGAGCAGGGAAGTGGCAAAAAGTATGGAACATTTAGAGAAACAATCTGAGACAAAATAAATAGAATCTACCAACCAAACAGAGTGTGTGTGGTGATAGCATACAAATGTCACTGCTACTCATGTGGAAGATGTTATAACCAATCTCAGTGAAGAACTATGTACCGCCACAGGTGTAAATAAAAGAAAATCAGACTTGGTTTGTTGCTTGTGTGTTTGTTTTTGTGATGGTGGAGATTGAACCCAAGGTCCTATGCATGCTAGGTAAACACCCTACCACTGAGATACCTCATCAGCACAGAATCTATATTTTAGATCTATTCTTTCTGTACAGTAAAATTAAAAAACAGAAAATACTGCCACAGTGTTGTGGGTCAAGCTCTCATATTTTCAATATGAGGTCAAATGATGAAATCTTGAGTCATACAGTGGCCTGTTTAATGGCCAGATCTTCTTCTGCTAATGACTCATTTTGGCATCAAGAAAAAAGACTAAAAATATGCCTATGATCACAGGCCGAATGAAGTTAATAAAAAATGACATGTCAGACCAGTTTTACAAACTGTAATGAAACTATGGTAATAAGAGGTGATGGCTCCAAGGGTTAAATTCTAATTAAAAACATTTTAGCATCAGTTCTGATGGTACTATCTAGCAGCTATAGAGGATCTAAGTCCACAATTTACCTATTTTTCTAAACATAAATGAGTATTTTCAGACCCTTTCTTTTTCAGCTTCTCTGTTACTTTTTTTTCCTTTGTACCCCAAGTCAAACTCACAACCTGGCACTTGCCAGCCAGGCACTGTGCTGCTGAGCCATGTCCCCAGCCTTCAGTTACACTTTTAGTCACCATTTGGGAGGCACCTGCTATATATCAGGCACTGTGCTAAATCCAGTAAATGTAGCAGAGCTCGAAGCAGAGGCAGCATCCTCTATCTCAAGATTTATAGCCCTGCCTGAGTTCACCTTGGAACAAACTTCCCGTGCTTTCAGGACACCTCACTCCAGGCTTTTTCCCTGTCTCCTTCATCACTTTGTCTCTTTCACTGGCTCCTTTCATTTTGCTTTTCTCTTAAATATTAGCTATCCCTGGTTCTATGTGCTCTTCTCTTCTCTCCCCTTATTCTTTCATTTACTTCCATTTTTATTTTAATCATTCCAAAGTTACAAACAGACATAAAAAGATAGCTAGAGATTATGTTTCATGTACTATCCTATTTTATGAAGATTAACCCATGCAATCCTTATAACAACTATTTTTTATTTTATGGAAAAAATAAATTTTAATAATAAAATAATAGGAGAATAATAATAGTTAATACACTTTATATCATTATCTTCAAAGCAGTTACTCAGAGCACAAGATATAGACATAAAAAATTCTCCAAACAATATTAGCACAAAGCTTTCTTTTTAATGAACTAAGAGAAACTTGTAGTAAAACTACTTGTATTTATTTTCCTTTTTCCTTCGAATATTTGAAGTAGGTTTTTTTTTCCATTTCATAGAACTGGTTATACATTGGTTAAGACAGTCACAAACTAGTTATGAAAGTAGCAAAACTAGACTTTGTACCAATGTAAACCATGACCTAAATAACTATACTGTCTATGAACACTACCATTTCTTCACCTTTTACCAAAGTGTGTATGACACCCCAGGATAATTCACTACATTGTAACTTTCTATATTTAGTCCCATATTTTATAATAGGTGCCAGGTATCTATACTCAAACTTTCCAAAAGTATCAAAGAATGAGTGTACTTGCTATGTTTGTGCCATTAAAGCTCTTATATTGAACTCCTAACCCCCAAGGTAATGGTATTATGAGGTGAGGTGAGGTCATTAGGTCATGAAGGTGGAGCGTTCCTGAATGGGATTAGTGCCCTACAGCCTCAAGGACTGCCTTGCCTTTTCCACTGTTTGAGGACACTGCTAGAAGGTACCCTCTATGAACCAGGAAACAAGTTCCTCATAAGACACTGAGTCAGTCAGCATCTTAACCTTGGACTTCCCACCCTCCAGAAACATGAGCAGTAAATTTTTATTGCTTATAAGCTACCTAGTGTATGGTATTTTATTACAGTACTCTACCAGCCTAAGGTGGTACTCAGTCTCTAAAATTCCTTTCCTTTCATGCTTTACAATATATGTTCATGTCCTTTTCAATTCCATCTTGTAATTGCCTCCTAATAGGTCGCCCAAACCCAGCAGTTCTCAAAGTGTGACACAAGAACATCCCTGGATTTCTGAGACCATTTAGGTGTATACAAGGTCAAAATTATTTTTGCAATACTAACATATTACTTGCACTTTCATCATGTTGACATTTGTCCTAACAGTGAAAATAATAGTTGGAAAACTGCTTGCAACCTGTAACTAATAGGGCAGTGACAATAAATCATGCTAGAATATGTTATACCCTTCACCACTATATACTCTAGGTTTAAAAATTGGGAGGGGGGGTTGATTGGTTGGTTGGTTGAGTTTTTTTCTTCGTTTTGTTTCATTTTGTGTTTTGAGACAGGGTCTCACATGTAATTCAAGCCAGCCTCGAACTCACTGTGTAGCCCAGGCTGGCCTCAAACTCACAGCCATCCTCCCGCCTCAATCCCAACTGCTGGCATTACAGGTGTGTACCTCCACATTGGGCTGGGTTTAATGTGTAAAGCTAGTCTCACAGATGGAAAGACAACTCAAAATATAGAAATTCATAAATGTGACATATCACAAAAGAATGAAGGCTAAAAATCTATATGATCATCTCGATAAATACAGAAAATACATTTGATAAATATTCAATATACTTTTATGAAAAAAAAATAACAAGTGCACAGCTAACATCATACCAAATGAGGAGAAGTTAAAATCTTGCTCACTGAGATCTGGAACAAGTCGAGAATGCCTACTTTTACCGCTGTATTCAACATAACACTGGAAGTCCTAGCCAAAAGAACCAGGCAAGAGAAACAAAGGGTCTCCAAATAAGGAAAAGAGGAAGTCAAGCTGTCAGTTTGCAGGTGACATGGATATAAATAATATATAATATTATAATATACATAACCTCAAATGACCTCTTCAAAAACCCATTACAACAATTAAATGATTCAACAAAGTTACATGATACGAAATCAACGTACAAAAATCATCAATATCGCTACAGGCTGATAATAAATTATCCTATCAAAATAGCTCTCTTCCCTTTGAACACATTTATCCCATTGTTCTTACTACTTTCTGAAGTACCTCTGGAAATCCTCTTTCATGAATGTCTTTACAAGATCTGATTAAAAATACAAGGAATGCTACTGTAAGTGCAATCCTATAGTAAGGTAGGCTCATAAAAATAATGAATTGTGTCCTTGTCTACCTTAGTCACTGGATCTGGCATTGTGAGACTTCTGGCTTTTCTCCAAAGTTAAGATAACCATGAAAGGTAAATATTTTGAAATGATTCAGGACATTGAGTCAGCTACAACAAAGCAATTAAAGACATTCAAGAGAACTCCAAAACTGCCTTCAGAAAGTGGCAATAATGATGGGATATGTGTGTTTGAATACAGAGAGAGTATTTTGAAAAGAGTTAAGGGTTTTAAGGTAGTTTTCTTAAATATTAACATTCACTATACTTTTATTCATTGTATTTTGCTTACACCTCATAGACAAAGGCTATTTTATCAACTAAAAAGCTTCTCCGTACATCAAATGAAACAAATATCAGAGTGAAGAGATAATCCACTGAATGGAAGAAAATATTTGCCAACCATATATCTATGAGTTAATATCTGAAATATACAAAGAAATAAAAAAATAGAAACAACAACAACTCTAATAAAAAATGAACAATAGACTTAAAGAAGCATTTTTCAAAAGAAGACATAGAAATGGGCAAAAAAAACACATACTAAGAATGCTCAACATCATTAATCATCAGGGAAATATAAATCAAAATTCTAATATCACTGTGCTATAATAAAAATAGTCCTATCAAAAATATAAAATATAATAAGTGCTGGAAAGTACACGGAGAAAAGGAACTCTTGCATAATTTTGGTGGGAATGTAAATTATAACCATTATAGAAAATGATGTGTTTTCTCATAGAATTAAAAATAGAAGTAACATATTATCTAACACTCTCATTATTGAGTATCTGCCCAAAGGAAATGAAATCAGTATAAATAAAATATCTGCATTGCTCTGTTTATTGCAATACTAATCATAATACTAAGAGGTGGTAATAACCTAAACATTCAACAACTGAAGAATGGATTAAAAACATGACACATACACACAATGCAATACTGTTTAGACATTAAAAATGAAATCCTGTCATTTGAAACATGGATGGAAATGGAGATAATTATGTTAAGTGAAATTAGGCAGGCACAAAAAGACAAGTACAGAGTGATCTCACTCACAGAAACTGAAGATAAAGTAGTGACTAACAAGGGCTAGAGAGAACAGGAAGAAGGGACAATAAGGAAAGATTGACTAGGTTATAGTTAGGAATAAGAAGCTCCATCCTTCTATGACACGGTAGGGTGAATATGCATAATGAAGTTATACTGTGTATTTCAGAAAGAAGAAAAGATTGCAAATGCTTTCACCATGGGAAATAGTAAATGTCTGAAATAGATTTATTTATGTTTACCATCATCTAAACACTATATAATATATATACATATCAAAACACATGGTGGCCATAAATAAGCATGTATTTTTGATGAAGCAGTAAAATGTATCAACTTTTCAATCTTGATTTATTTTTTTAGATACTGAGTATTGAACCCAGGATCTTCCAAGGGAGCTAGATTTCTAGCTCTTTTTTAAATTATTTTATTTTGAGACAGTAAATGTCTAAATTACTAAATTGCCCACGATGAGCTCAAACTAAAATTGTGACTCTTAAATACATACCCCTTAAATATTCTGAGGTGGAGTATTTAAAGCTCTTGTAATATGTTGAAATAATGCTTGTCTCAAAGAAAAGCAATTTTTAGCTAAAAGCTAAACTCATAGAAAATTAGAAAAGGATATGAGAATATCAGTTAATTAGGATATTAGTAAAACTAAAAATTTGGAAGTCTTGCATCTGATATGTAAGCCAGTTTGCTTATCAATACAGATCTCTTGATATCTGTGATGTTTTTTAATTGCTTATTGAAATATGTCAACATTTTAAAGATCTACATAACTTAGAGAACCAAATACTTTCTAAGTGACCAGCACATGGTGATAAAAAAAAACATATTTTGGAAAAAGAATTATTCAAGGTGTAAAATAGTCTCATGTATTTTAATATGCCATAGAGAAAAAAAAAGTGGATTCAGATTCTACATTGCAAGTAAACTTTATAAAACTACTATTTATTGAGTTTTGATTTATGAGCAAAGAATATAAGGTTCTTTAAGCTTAACACTTCTGAGCTGTCACACAAACCCATGACAAGCAGAACACCATCCAGCTACACCTTTCATCTCCCTACTACAAGATTTGATGAGCAAATGTAACCATTGCAAAATTTGTACTAATCACTGTGCCGTCTCTAATGGTCCAGGAATTTTTGTCTTTGCTACTACCCATGAGACTATGGCAGGCTAATTTGTTGGTTTGTAAATGAGGTAAAAATCTCAGACTCTTCACAGTTCTTGACAGATAGTGAGTGATAAAAAAATATTTTATCTAAGTGAAGTAATCAAGTGAGACATTCTTTTCCTGTGGAATATATTAAAATGATTGGGCAAGGCATGATCTAAGTAGGACTATTATCTATGCATAATAGATATCTACAGAAGATATTTTAGCAAAATTATAACATGACCAGAACTGTAAAATCAATCTGAGTTGTATGCCAATTATCAATGAAAGCTGGAACTATAATGCAAAGAGGACATTGATAAGCATTCTATTTATTACCTATTACCATCAAACAATATAGTAGTTAATAATTAGTACATATGGCACTTATTATGTGAACAGTTTAAAATACACTAACTCACTAAACAAGTGTTAACAATATAAATCCAACATTAAGGTCCAATCTCTACTGAGAGCACTCTTTCTGATTGATAGAGAGCCATTGTTCTCCTTGTATCTTCATTTGGCAGAGAAGACAAACTTTTTGTCTTCTGCTCTTCTTATAAGGACAAGATTTCCATCTCATGACCTCTTCTAAATCTAATTAAATCCCAAAGCCCCCAAAGCTCCTAATTCTACCCTACAAGAGGGAGTGGTTCACATAAGAGATCTAGGGGAGAGGCACTACCATGCAATCTGCAAAATCATAGTTTTAAAAATAAGGAAACGAATGCATCTAAAGACTAAAGATTAAGAAACTTATTGAAGAACACAACAAACCATAAAGAAATAAATGATAGAGGATTTGGTTGGGAAAGATTGTGTTCCTAACCATTTTCCTATCCTACCTCCTAGATAAGATATATTCTTCTACCCATTTTAAATTTATATAACAAAATACAGCAAAATTAAGGCACTTGTCCTGTCATAAATCCAATAACAGTAATGCAAGACTACTCTTCTAAATATAAAAAGAGAGATTGAATAGTCAATTACATAAATTTGATTTATAGACTTATTTTTGTTTTTTCCAACTAATCTAATTGTGATTCCTATTAGAAGGAATTTCTTCAGCAATTGTTAGAGAGATGGCCTGAGTCAGACTTCACTGGAACCTACAGTTATCTTGATGATGAAACTAGGCAAATAAAGCAAGCAAGGTTTTACATACTGAACAGGCTTACTTACCTTAAGCCTCTGACCAAAAGTGAAAGCAACTGGATTCAAAATTCAATGTTAGCAACAACTGGAGCCAGGGCCTTGTGCCATGTAGGCTGACTTGAATCATTTCCTGCTTTACGCATAATCCCTATGAGCAGTAAGGTGATATAACCCAAGTCCCCTGAAGGCTGAACTTGAAGAGTATGTAAAGAGCTAGCTGGAATGACTGATAGTCCCATCTAAAGCACGTGATTGTAGTTGGAGAAGAGCTATTCTTACTAAAGAAGTAGGCCAACAAGGGGAACAATGGTTTAGGCAAACAAGAGTAATAGATCTTCCCAATATGTGAATAGGGACCCTTTTTTTTTTATTAGGTTGGCACCCTTTCTATTTGAAACACATTTTGGAATTCAGTACATAAATCCATTCATTTCAAAGCTGTGTTTCACTGCATTATTTATGGATATCTTGTGTTCCCTCAATGAGGAACTTAGGGAAAGGGACTGAGCTCATACATCTCCTGGGTATTTCCTTATTCTTAATAAATTCCTTTTGAGAAAAACTCCAACCAATGTCCCTTGTCACTCTATCATGTGTGAAAATTTGGATTATGGCAGTAGTGTTAGGGAGAGTGTCATTGTTTGATTTTTTTCCCCCTTTGATTCATAGTTGGCCCAAAGATTTTGTTCCTAAGGAAATGCTCCCAACGCTGCTTTGTCCTAGCACTAACAGCTCACTGTTACTAATAGTTCCATGTAGTTGAATAAAACTGCCAAATTCTTGGTTTGGGTTTGGTTTTGGGGTATTTCAATTGTTATTGTTGTTGCTGTTCTTTTGTTGTATTTTGTTTATGTTTTTGGTTTTGGATGGAGAACTTGCTATGTTTCCTAGGCTGGCCTCAAACACCTAGGCTTAAGTAATCCTCTTGTCTCAGCCTCTCAGCCTCCAGAAAAAGAGAGCAACAGAGAGACAGAGACAGAGTTCATAACTGAAAAATCTGAGGTTTAAGAAGGTTAAGAGATATACCCAAGCTAATAATCCTTGTGTATTTCAAAGTCACAGCTCCTAACCTGGTCTAACTTCAAAGTCTGCCCTATTTATGCCACTATTTGGCCAGAAAATCATACCTTAATTGCACCCCTTACTGTTATACAGTTAATTTTCCTTTGCAAGACACTGGTATGCATTCAGCCCAAGCAGAAATGTTCACCTCCTATCACAATGACACTCCCCCCCCTACACGTTCAGCATGGAATTTCTAAACATTCAAAATCATCTGCACATTAAGCCACTTGTTTAGAGAAGTCCTCATCTTGAACACTTTGGGCTGTCAAGAACCAGGGGTAAATTTCTGTTCTCATGATGCAGAAATGATTTTCTAAAATTATCTTCAGGAACAAAATCATAACAAAGAGTTTGGATGGTGAGGGTAGAAACTTCTGAAATTTTGTTTGTTTTCTTTTACTCAAAAAACTTAATTAGGGGCAGAAATCAAACAGGCCAGCCTCAGCCAGGATATAAAAACAATAATCTCCTGCCAGCTGACAGTCTTATGCCTGTCAGTTATGTGTCAACACCTCTCCTTCTGGTAGCAATGTCACCAAGAAAGGCAAAGGAAAAAAATCAGCCACAGAGTCTAGCAGGGATAACTAAAGAGAATGGCAAAATGGTGTCAGTAAGCATAATAACTGTGGGTAGGAAGGGAATCCCACATTCTAAACACAAAGCTCAGTTTTTATTTCACTATAATCACTGTGGAATCATCTGAGGTTAAACACATTTGTTACAAAAAAAGAGATGTCTTCCCTTCACAACCTGAGTAACCATGGTCTGAATCCAACAATAGTATACCACAGAGAGAAATGATTTCATAAGTTTTCCTCTGAAACTCAAAATCAAAGGAATGTAAACAGCACATTTTTCAGGGTTCCCCACACTTTCTTTTTTGTTCACAAAGAAACTATAATGTACCAGCTAATATCATGAGTATACCTAGATACTCATGAAGAAGAGGATTTTTAAAACAAAAGGAAAGGAATTAAATTTAGGTTAGAACTCTCTTGACTACCTCATCTGGTGTAAAAAGTATTCTTCATATTAAATTTCTGTCAATTACCACTCTCCATGAATGAAATGTTCTGCGATAGCTTAAAGAAATGTACAGATACTAACGTATATGTGTATAGCTTTTTATATGGAACCTTTATATACTTTGTGTATCTGGATATTTAACTCCATAGAACAGAGTATGGCATAATTTTAGATTTTTGGAAGGAAGGAAAATTGTTTTATGTATGGTTTATGGTTTTAAAAAAATTCCATGCCCAACAGCAACAATAAGAGATAAAATCACAAGAAATAAACATAACAAAATTTATTTAAAGAGAAAATTTAGAGCATTAAGAAAAAGAACAAATAAGATTTAGATAAGCATATCATGTTCTTGGATAGCAGCAGACATTATAATAAGAATACAAAGTTTCCCAACTACAATTTATATGACATCTAAGATTTTGTTAAAATGGCTACAAGAACTTTTCATGTGGGCAAGCTGACTCCAAAGTTTACATATCAAATAAACATGAAAAAAACATTAGGACAATTCTGAAATAGAGACATAAAAGGAAAAACAATGTGTTAGATATGTAAAACATATTACAAAGCTATAATAATTAAAACCATTTCTACCTGCATATTATTAATCAGAGAGATCAAGGGCTGTATGATTCCACTACAGAAACCTCAGAATTAGAGCTAAACACATACCAAAATTTAGTGTGTAACAAACTGACATTAAAAATTTTAGGGGAAAGATAGATTTATACAAGTTTAAAAAGCAGGTAGTCACCTAGAAAATATGTTTGTCCTATCTGTAGCAGCTTTACACAATACAGATTTTTAATAAGTCAATTTTATAATATCAGAGATTAAATATTAAAATTAAAGAAGAAACAGTGAGGAGTTTCTAGAAAATGAGATCCTAGAATGTATGAGACTTTCTATATGTGACTCAAAACCTAAAAGCATATTAGAACAAGTAAATACAACTAAAAGGAAAAATTTCTGCAAAACAAAAACTATCAATAGCAAATTACAAAGACAAATGACAGATTTGGAAAATGTGTTTTCAACAAGTATCGCAAAAAGAGTATATTACAGGCTCAAACACGTTAAAGCTAAATTATTCACCCAATAGGAAAAAAATCAGTAAGTGTATAAATAAATAGATCATAGAAAAGACACTAAAATGAGAGAAATGCAGATAATCTCCACATTGAAATATCATTTTCCAGCTATCAGAGAGGCAAAAATTTTATTCACACTGTTAACAAGTACATTGAAAATAGGCACTCTCATGCATGTTGACAAGAATAGGTACTGATAAAAAATCTTTAGAGTATGATTTAGTAATGCCTATCAAAATTACACATATGCATACTCTTCTACCTAGCATACATTCCAAGATCATCCTACAGATTTACTTATACATATGTGTGGAATATGAGAGCATATGGTTATGCATTACCATATTTTTTCATAGCAAACTACAGACACAGATTAATATCCTCCTATGGAGATTGATAAAATTGCTTACTCTATACAATTCTAAACACCAAGGGAAAAAATATATTTACAGCATATATATTATGATCTTAAATCCCAATATCAAGAGCATTGTAGCTTATACTACACTGGCCCACCCAATTGGCATTGCTTATTACTCCCATAAGTTCTTCGTATGTATGATGGTATGATCAATAATTTGACCACTACAATAGATTGAACATTTGTATCCCCCTCCAACAAAATTCACATGCTGAAAGTCTTACCCTGTAATGGCCTTAGGGGGACAATGAGATTATAAGGCAGGAGCCATCATAACTGGGACTAATGCTTTCATTAAAGGAACCCCAGAAGACTCTCTCAATGTCTTTCTGTCAAGTGAGGATATAATGAAGTCAGTAATCCACAGACCCAGAGAGAATTGTTTTAGTCTGGTTTTTATTGCTGGAACAAAATGCTTTACATACAGAACCTATAGGGAGAAGTTTACTTTGACCCACAGTTTCAGGATTAAGTTCACTGGGGACTGGTTCCAGGGCAAAACCATAACGGTGGAAGGGCATGATGAGGCAAAGAGGTGCTCACTATATAGTAGTCAGAAAGCATAAATTGTTGGAAAGAGACAAAGACAGAAGAAGGGGCAGGGGGTGAGAACATTGAAGTTAAGCTTCCAATGAAGCTACTTCCTCCATGAGGCACCTCCTCCTAACCTCACATTCAGCCATGAAATCATTGATGAATTAATCCATTAATGAAAATAGTGCTCCTCATGATCTTACCACTTTTCACAATCCCTGTATCTGAACACATGAGTCTTTTAGGGAACATTTTTTATTTGGATCATAACAGAAATTCTCACCAGAACCCAACCGTGCTGGTTTCCTGACCTCAGACTTCTAGCCTTTAGAACTATAAGAAATATATCTCAGTTGTTGATAAGCCACTCAGTCTGTAATAACTTGTTCTAGCAATCCAAACTGACTACAATAGTCACCCAAGGTATACTCCTTGAAAGTAAGAGAGGAATTCAGGCATTAATATAGGAGAACATGAGTTAGATGAAGTAAAAAGGAAGGGAAATAGCAATTTGATGCTTCCCAGTCAATTTATATTGTTTAGTTTTCTTTTGACCCTATGGAAGCTGTCAGCTATAAATAGTAAGTCTCCAGAGTCAGACAGCCTGGGTCTGAATACTGACTCTATTGTTTACAAAACATGTTCATAACCTCTTTCTGCTGAGGGTCCTTCTCTGCATTGCAGGGACACTAGAAACCATCTCATAAAGTTATTGTGAGGATTAAATGTGTTAATGTGCCTAAATCATTTAGATCAGAGGCTAACACCTGAAAAACACTATTGATGTACTAACCATCATGGTGATGTAGCATGTGTGGCTACAAACTCAATGTATAGTGAAAGGTTTATCCACTAAAATATGACCAGTAAGATTCATATATAAACTGTATTCATTCATTTAATAATTTTACATTGAGCTTATATTTAGGGGAACAGAATCATACAAGACCCAGGGTAACTACAGCAAATTGTTATAAAGCCCACATGTATAAACTGAAGGTATTTGTTTTCTTGTGAATTATCAATTATGACTTTTTAAGTTTGATTAAATTCTTTAAAAAAGAGTGGCCTAGTTTCAAATCAATTTATTAACTTCTTGATTGTCTGGCAACCTTAAACTTTAAGTAGAATAAAAACTATTAATATAAGCCAGTCAGCTATTATTGAATAACAAATTGCACTTATATACATGGTCAAGAACAAGACCTCTGTACCAGATAAGTTCAGTTGGAAAATGGTTCTGCCACCTTCCAAGTGTAACCTATGGCAAGATACCTAAACTTTCTAACCATTAATTCTCCATGTTTAATACGAGTAGTATTGGGTATCTACTTCAAATGTAATTATAAATGCTAAATGTAAGACATTCATTCATCTAATACATTGCACATCATAAATGCACGATAAATATTTTAACATCATTATCTCTCAGAATTTAAATAAACAGTATTTAACCCACTTTATCTTCATTTTTCTCCAAGAAAATGAGACAAAAGACCATGATTCTCCTTGAATATTAAATATTTTTTCTCTTTAACTTTCTTTATTTTATGCAAAATAAAACAAAATTTCATAACAAATAAGAGAATAACAATAGTGGATACACTATGTATCATTATTTTCAAAGAGGTTACTCAGAATACAAGACATAAACCAAAAAGGTTCTTATAAAAAAGAAACAAATAGATAATAACATAAAACTTAGTTTGTTGATTAGAATAGTAAATGTTTTCTAAAACATATTTTCAAAAAATTAACTGCTGCTCTAAAAATTAACTCTAAATAAGAACAGAGCCCAACTCTCTTTCCAAATCTCATAGCCATCTCTTTGTTTAGGTGATCTCCAGACTTCCTATTTAGGCAAAGCCTTGATCTAGAAGACATACTTTTTATAATTCTGCTCTGAGGACACAGCATGAGTGATGCAGCTATAAACAGACTTCCTCCACCTCCTGCACAAACCATGTTTCCATGGGATGAGGACCCAATTGGTAGGAACTGATTCTTAAAAAATGAATTGCCACTATTGCTTTCTGCACACGTCTGCAGAACCAAAATTTTTCAGCTGTGTATGATCTCCCTCATTTATATTCTTAGGCAAAAGAAAAGGTTTGCCATGTTTCTGTATTTATAAGCAATTGATTTGTGATTTCAGAGTACTAATATTGAAAGTAATTTAAATAACAGGCATCCGTATTTAAAAAGAAACCTTGGTGAATTACTGATAAGACTACTACAGCGAATCTTGGAACTTCAAAGTGTCAGGACTAGTGGATGAAGAAAGCATGCTTGAGAATAAAAAGATTAACTGAGAAATGAACTCTAAGGCAGGTATTTTTAGGAATCTTTGGTAGTATTTTAATGTCAGCTCAAGAAACAAAATGTTTGTTGCTATAGTTGCTAGGCAACATATTGGGTTTGATTTGGCTTCCAGATTTTTTTAAAACAGAGCAATGATTATAACAGCAATGAAACAGTATCACTTTTCTCATTTCAATATTAAAATACTTAAGAACAGTTAACTTTGATAAAGTCATTATTACTTAACAGATTTTTTTCCTTTCTTTTTTCTCTATTTTTAGGTCAAAATTCTGAAACTATGTAATATACTCTTAAAGGAATAACTTATGTTACAGTTGTGCATTACACTGAGTTACTCAATTTTAAAATAACCATTCACATAAAATTCAAGGTACCAAACTTCTCTACTAGGCTTATCATATTCCTGAGTTGGTAACTTATTTTCTAAGATTACATGGAAACAATGTGCGCCTTAGATATATTTTCCATTCAAAAGAATTAAGAGGTTTCTGTTGAAACCTTTAATATATATATTTTCTTTCTTTGTATTTTGAGACAGTCTCGCTATGCAGTTCTCCACTATCCACTTGTCTCAGGCTCCCAAGTGCTGGGATTACAGATATGTACCACCATGCCCAGCTCACCTTAATTTAACCTAACCTAAATTTAACACCTTAACCAAACTGGAAATATTAGGCATCACTACTAATGTATTTTTATAAGTTTATAACATAGATGGTATTTTTGTTTGTGAGGTTAGATGAAGAGGAAGGGAAATAACTTATTCCTCTTTAGTTTTTTTCCTCCTTGGTTTCCCTAACTCAGAAAAATAATGCCATTGTGATATTTTCCCTTTACCTTTGAATCATGCCCTGAATAGTTGACCACAGTCCATCAATGCCAACAGACTTTCATAGCATCAGAACACAAATAATAGGATCATTTGCACAATGAAATATAAAATTCCAATGTAGTGCTATAATACCAGAAATTCTATACTAGTTAACTTGCTTCCTATATATAGCATTCAAAATGATAGTTATTGGTCCTTTGTTTAGATGAAGAAACAGGGTCTGGGAACTACACAGACTGGAATATCATTACCTAAAGGCACAAAAGCTGCTGAGTCAGGGTTGAAGCCTTTACCTGGTTCTCTAATAAACTGTCTGCTATATTAAATCTACATATTGCAATGTAATTTATTTTTAAAATTCAATATACTTAGAGAAAGTAAGTCTCCCATTTCAGTGCTCATAAAAAATGGTCAAAAAAAAAATAATGAAAGCAAGGGAGTTCCACACTACCAAAATCCAGAAAGCAATGTTGCAACAGAGCAACAAGAATTAAAGAATGAGGCAGATGGATCATGAGTTCAAGGCCAGAGTGTGCTACCTAGCAACTTCAAGGCCAGTGAGGAAGGTAGCAAGATGTGGAGGACCACCTAGATGACTCTCCTTGAACTAAGAGCAATCATCTCCATTTTGTCTAAACTGAGCCCTATCTCCATGTACTGATATGCACAGAGTTAGCTATTTTCTTTTCCCTTTAATTAGCCCTAAGCAATATAAGTAGGGATAACTGAGGTACTGATGTGTACTCTTTGAAGTTACACAACAGTTGCTATTTCTCCACCCTACGACTCCCTAAATACGGTTGAGCTGAGCAGGATGCAGAATCTCAGGGCTATCAACTTGGTTTCAGGCTCAACATAAGAGGATATGACTTCAGAGAGCAGAAAAAGGTTGCACATCAGAGCTAAAGCACCATTGCCTAAACATTAAATGCTATCTCAGTTGTGTTATGCAGATTGGTCTTTCTGCATATCCTTCGCTGGGCATATGGCAGAGGTGCTTTCAGGCCTCTGACATAGCCCAGCTCATGGTACTGACATATCTCCCACTGTTCTCACAGTCACTCATCCTCAAGATACTCCCTTCTTCACAAATCAATAAAATCCAGGTTAGGCCCTGGCTCAAGGCCTTTGTTTAAATAAAACTTCCTCCCAGCCAGACTTAGGATGCCTTGGCCCTTATAATTATAAATATGTCTCGGTGTCTTTATTCTCGCCATAGGTTGCACTGGAAGTGGTAGAATTCCAGTAACTTTTCCACAGGATTACAAATATAAACTTCCCAGACCATGATAAGGATGAGAAAGGGATCTGAATAGCAAGACACTGTCTAAAAAATAAAATTAAATAAGAATTACGGAGTGAATACATTCTGATCATTATGAGACAGGAGGCAATGGACATCACTTTTCTTTCTTCCCAATGTCAAGGCCCTATCCAAAAATCCTTCCTGAATCATGATAAAACATGTGAAATAAGGGGTTTTCCACAAAGAGAAATGCACTCTAATCCTCCCAGAAAAAGGAGCTCTTAGAAATCTCACAGGTTCTTCAAAGGGTCTGTGAGAACAGAACTGCTATACTGTAGCACCTGACACAGCACTTGGCACATATGAGCAACTCAGTAAATACTTTAAATGAATGAGCTCCAATTATATAGTCTCAGTAAATGTAGAGATCCTGAAAATCTTAAGTAGGAAGAAAGCTGCAGAATTACAACTGTACTGACTACAAGTGAAAGGATGAGATCTAAGCAAACTCTGGAGCAACAACTGATAGGTACTGCTCTGTGAGAAAGAGGTAGCGATATTCCTAACAATGTAATCATTTTAATATAAACAAGAACAGAAGACTAATTATCATAGAACACAGAGGACCACCAGTAGAGAATCAGTGGAGAATAAATTTAAGACAGAATAATTTTAAAAATCAGAGAACTAGAATGAATGAAGTGGCATTTCACTTAATGACACACCTCCATGAGGATTTTGCCAGTAGTCTAAAGAAAGAATGGGAAATTACTCTTATAAAATACAGATCATATGAATAATAATGACAATCTTAAAATAATATTGAAATTAAGATTTATCAAGAACTCCCAAAAGTATTTTAAGGGAATTCACTCATTCAACATTTTAATCCTAACAATAATCCTATTGATTCACTACTATTATTATTCCTATTTTTGCAGATAAACAGAAACTTAAAATAACAAAGCAATTGCTTCAAGGTCAAAAAAAATTACTTAAGTTACAAAGATAAATTTCTAAGTCAAATTATACCTGGGCTTCAGGACCCAGGTTCATAATCACTTAACCATAGCACTTAGCCTATATAAATGACATGTCTATTCTTCAGATGGTTCTAGTCACTGTTACCATTTCTATTTTCATTATAAAATTCTCAGTTTAAAAGAATGAATCCCTTTAAATGTCCCCACTTAACATCTAGTACACTAATTTGGTAGCTATAACTTCTATCTATTCTCTACTTTTAATACTTGGAACTTGTCCCTTATCCATGACTAGAGGCAAGAAGTTATCCCATCTAAAGTCATCAAATTTAATGACCCTTTAAAATGACTTAGACCTGCTTTTGCCTCCTCCTTTATTGCTACTGCCAATTATACCATATTTAAATTCATGCCTACTCAAACTTTGCTAGGCTCAGGGGTTTTAAAGGATAAATACGAAGACAGATTATAACCTGCCTAGTTCTGAGATCATCTTCTTTGCTTTGACAACCAGACTTCTGGCTTAAAGATCTGACTTAAGGTTTTGATTCTATACTGTCTCCTAGGTTTGTTACAATCATTCATTTTTGTGTGTTTAGAGGTTTTTTTATTGTTTGGTTCGCTTTCTTTTTTAATATCTCTTGCTCACATGTGATCTAGTCTCCCATTTGGCAGCAGTACAGGCAGTTTAGAGCAAAGAAAAATGTTAAAAATTCTTGGCTTTTGCTTCTAGAATCTGAGCTTTAGAACATCAGAAGAGACTAAATGAGGAGCTCAGGGCAGGATATCATCAAGATAGAAGCATAGGAGGTCTCTCACTCTTGTAGTCCCATGGCAACACTAATTTAGTAACAATCTATGAACCAAAGTGTCTTTGTTTTGGGGACCCAAATAGGACATTTCAAAATTCCAGGAGAGTCCAAAACCAAGAAGACCTATATTGAAAATGTAAGACCTTAACTAAGGCAAGCTCACCCATAGTCTCGATTGCAGGTCCACAAACGGCCCCGTTTCCCCTGCAGACTCAGCTCAAGCCCTATTTAGCCATAGTCCTGCACTCCGCACCATATGCAAAAGGATACAGGAGAAGCCATGCTCATTCATGCCCCAAGCAATAGGCTTGCCAGTCATAGACCAAACTGTAGATGCTAAAATGATGCTGTGACTACCTCCAGCCACATCCTCTTACCCATCATGTACCACTTATGTCTACACAGGGACAACCCAGTATCCATCTGTGCCCAAAAATCTTGGTTCCAGATATGTACTTTGGGGGGCGCTGGGAAAGCAGGCAGCAGCCAGCACGCCCCTCTGGTAAGTGGCTGTGACCTCCCAAGCCGCGGCCGCCCCAGGGCAAGAACCGTATCAGCGTTTCCTGAGATCCGTGCCATGGTGGAACTTGGGGCACTGGGAAAACAGGCAGCAGCCAGCCCGCTGGTCTGGTGGGCAGCTGTGAGCCTACTGGTGCGCGGGCTAAGAATCAAACATCCATCTCATCACACCACCACCCCCGCTAGCAAGTGAGAGCCAGAGATCTGAGCATCTCTTGCGTGTTTGACTATTTGCAATATAGCAAATAAGGGAGATTTTCTTCTGCCATCCCTTTGAAGGCAAATATTTTTATCTCTGTTTTGCCCTGTTCTGATCAATGGTATTGCTCTAGTGAATATTCTGTTTTTATAATTTTGGTATTTCCTTCAATATTGCTCTACCTAATTGAAGGAACAACTATTGTGAAGAAAACCAGATATAGTAGTATATCTATTGCTGTTATCCTGGTAACCTGCTGTGAGGTTCTGTACCAATTTCACTGCACTGCCTCAATTGGCTTTGTCCTGTCTTGTTCTGCTGCTGTATTTTACTACCTTCAAAATAAATAAATAAATAAGTAATAATAATATATAAGAAAAATTTTTAAGAAGTAAATAACAACAACAAAACAGATCAGTAAGGTATTGAGCAACCTGAAACATGATATAACTAAACAGATAATGGACTTAAAAAGCAAAAGAAGGAAAAGAAAGTGCTCTAAAGGATATAACTGCATGTATATTCAAGGGTATAGGGTTGATAACCATATTGCTAAGTTTTTGTTGGATCAGGGAACAGAACTGTTTGCAAACTCACTGTCTGAATGTCCACTTTGTATGCTTTAATTTTGTAACTTGAACAACTATGTCTAAGAAGATAATATGTAATTTATGAACTAGTGATTTCTATTTCTTTTTTTTTTTTTGTACCGGGGATCGAAGTCACAACCTCACGCTTGCAAAGTAGGCATTTATGCCTCTGAGTTAAATCCCCAGCCCAACTAATGATTTCTTACTGTTTATTTTTTTTTGAAATTCTGTATTGTTTCTACCCTTTTTTCTGTTTTTTTCTTTTCCTCTCTTTAAATAAAATTAATTAAAAAAACAAATATGTACTTTGAAGCAGCCTAGAGACTCAGTTCCAGCTCTACTTAGATTTGGTCCAAGAATAGTTCTGATGCCCAAGGAACCAACAGGAGATATGTCCATCTTAGTCTTTGGTGACAGACCCACTAACTTCAGTCTGGATTACATAACAGAAATAGCCATGTGAATTGGCTCCAGACACACTCCACTAGGGTCTTAGAGGCAGGTCTGCCTATCCACATACCCACTTGAGAACTCAGCAGGAGACTCACACCCCAGATAACAGTCCCACTGTCTGTGGCTGAACTATAATATCTGACCTGTTTCATCCCTATCTATGTTTTTGGAAGCAGTCCTCTTCCTTTAGGATTTGGCAAAAAGCACACTAATCCACACTTCTGATAGTAGGCTTACCAACCATGGATCCAACTCTACATAAACCAGCTCCAGCTCAAGGTTACAATCCTGCAGGCAATCCTCTTGTCTCAAAACTCAGGCAAAAGAATATCTCTGTTTACTGAAACCAGCTAGTAAAGACAGGAAGAAGCTAGGGCTGGATATTGATCTCAGCAGCACAAGCACCTGCCTGGCAGGCACAAGGTCATGAGTTCAATGCCTAGTTCCAAAAAAAAAAAAAAGATAGGCTAAAAAAAATGACAGCAAGAAGTGTTTGCTCCTTCAGATATACAGATATCAATACATAGATACCTAGATCATGAAGAATCAGATAAACATGACACCATGGAAACCAGTAAACGTTCACCAAGCAACACCAAAGAAATAAAGATCTACATTTATGCCTGGAAAAGAATTAAAAATAATTGTGCTAAAGAGAACAAAGTTATACAACTTTACAATGTACAAATAATAAACTCAACAAATATAGAAAAATGAAAAATAACTTAACAGAAAGCTGTAGTTGAGTAATAGGATGAATGATAAGAAAAACAACAAAGAGTACCGATGGTAGATGCAATCAGGCAGAAGAAAGACTATTAACAAAAAGATAGGTCAGTTGAAATTATACATTTAGAGAAGCCAAATGAAAAATAATGCCAAAAGACTACCAAATCGATGGTGCACAATCAAATAAACTAATATTTGCATTATGAGAGTCTTGGGAGAAAAGAAAGCAAAAGGGAGACATGTGAACACATGTGTACATGAAATTCAAAAGTCCTCAAATAAATTCAACCCAAAAAAACACTTCACACTATAATCAAACTGTCAAAAAATTACACCAGATTTTGAAAACAAGGGAAAAGCAAATCATCCTATGCAAGAAAACACCCATAAGATTGTCAGTGGACTTCTCAGCAGAAACTTTGCAGACCAACAGAGTCAGATGATATATCTGAAGTGCTGAAAGAAAAAAATTACCAGGTAAAAATACTATACTTGGCAAAGCTGTTCTTTAGAAATTACAGTCATACCTTAATAACCTTAAGGGGGTGACACTCAGAACTCAGGTCATAAATATAAGCTATTAATAACATCTTTATGAGATTGTATGAGTCATAGACAGTGTTTATGGCTCTCATTAGAAGTAAGACCTCAGAACAATAATGGCTAGGAGAAGAAAAGAGACCAAAAATGTAGGAAAGAATCATGGGACTCTAGAGGAACCCTGTCCACTGACATTACCTATGACCAAATTTAGGGGTAAGAAAGTAGAAGAGTTGAAGAATGAGAGCTGTGGAGTACTCTTAGATAATGTTCAAATCAATAGGGAGTTTCTGAGTTCCTAAGATTCCCTAAAGTGCAGGAGGACTAATGGAATAACACTGAATGCAGAAAATGAACAGGTAGGAAGAGAATAGCATGGCACATAGCTATCCTACGACCACTAGTGAGGAGCCATAACCTACACAGACCGATAAACTGGACCTTATAATGTTTAACTCAGCACAGTCCTGGACAAATTGGTTAAAACAATCCAGGCCAGATATAATTCCTCAGGTCACCTTCATACTTCTGCATTAATACTATATTGGCTACAGCTTGGAGAAAGGAATGGTAAAAACAAATAATAATGGATATTTCAGTTACTCCATGTTGCTAGTCCTCAAAACAAATAAAAACTTCAAGCATGAAAAAAATTATACAAGTTTTGATTTCTTAACATATGTGCAAATTGATGCTGCTATTCTGAAGTAGTTCAGTTTTTCATTTCATTCCTTTACTTTTGATATTATTCATGTTATTTCTTTGGGACCCTGTTCCTTCCATCCAACTCCCCAACTACCTGTTTAGCTGATGTGTCCACTCCACTGAACTCTAGAGTTATGGCAGGTGTATAGAAGCATGAATTTGGTGTGTGTGTGTTTAGTGAAACTTTAAGCAATCCTCTGGCTTTTGGTAAAACAGCTTCCCCTATAGCTTTGAACAAAACCAGCCCAATCCCTCCAGTCTGCCCCATGTTTCACTTTGTGTGTAGCAAAATGGTATAACTTTTTCCAGAACATTGCCTTAATCAGGCTTGCCACCAATTCATAAAAGTAAATTTTTAAAATCTTCACTTTGTTGACAGTTTGCTATATGCAACCACAAAAGCTTTCTAATCTTTACATATCTTCCTTCTTGTATACTCAAAATACAAATGCTACTTTTGAAGACATTGATGTAGGCAAAGACTTTATTAATAAAAGCCCTAATACACACGAGCTACCATAAAGAATCAACAACCAGAATCTCATCTTATTATAAAGTTTTTGTTCAGTGAGAGAAACCATCAACAGACTAAAGAGATAACCCATGATGTGGGGAAAAATGTTTGCCAGCTGTTCCTCAGATAAGAGTTACTATCAAGAACATATAAAGAGCTTGAAAAAATTAGTTCTCCCAAATTTAAAGGCCCAGTCCAAAAATGGACATCTAAGGTGAAGGCAAACTTCTCAGATGAAGTAATACAAATAGTAAATAAATATATGAAAAAATGTTCAACATCACTAGTCATTCTAGAGATACAAATTAAAGCAACACTGAGATTCTACCTCACAACAGAAAGAAGGGCTCTCAACAAGAAATCAACCAGTAACAAACACTAGAAGGGGCTGTGGAGAAAAAGGAACCATCTCCACAATGGAAGTGTTGATTGGTACACCCACTGTGGAAATCAGTGTGGAGATTCCTTAAGAAACTAGAATTAGAGCTCCCATTCGACCCAGCTATTCTCCTGCTGGGTATTTTCCCAGAAGAATTAAAAGCATTGTACCACAATGATATATATGCACCCATGTTTATAATTTGTAATAGCTAGATATTGCACAATTTGTAATAGCTAGATATTGGACACAATTTGTAATAGCTGCACAATTTGTAATAGCTAGATATTGGAAACAACCCAAATTACCATCAACCAAAGAATGGATTTAAAAGATATGTTATTTTTACACAATGCAGTACTATTCAGCTATGAAGAAGAATAAACTCAAGGTTTCTATAGGTAAAGAGATGCTATTTCATAAGTGAAGTAAATTAGCTATAAAGAAGGATAAACTAGAAGCTTTTGTAGGTAAATGGATACAACTATTTGTAATTGCATAGTCGTAAGTGAAATAAATCAGACTCACATGTGTAAATGTAATATTGTCTCCCTAGTGTGAGAAGTTGCAGTGTATATATATATATATATATATATATATATATATATATATAAAGACAGTTATACTACTAATTTCTCTTAGTTCATTGAAAAGAAAGGTTTGTGCTAATATTGTTTGGACAACTAAATGTCTTGTACCCTGAGTAACTAAAGATAACAATATGCAATGTAATAACCATTGTTTACCCTCTAATCTTGTTTTGAAATTTTTTTATTTTTTCTCTTTAAAATAAAAAAATACAAATTCTGTAATTGCTGTAACCAAAAAATGAGTATTTTAACATTGATATTAATCAAAACTCATTTTCCCTTGTACTAAAATTTTTCCCTCAATAGAACAAAAAAATGAGTATTTTAACATTAATATTAATTAAAACTCATTTTTTCCTTGAACTACATTTTTCCCCTCAATGAGCTGGGACTATAGGCATATTAATTATACAGCTTTTCTGTTACTGGGACACAATAACTCACACCCACAATTTAAAGGAGGATATAGATTTAACAGGATTCATAGTTTCAGGGGATTCAGTCTGTGGTCTTCTGGCTCCATGACCAAAAACAAAACCTCATGGCAGTTGCTTAGTTCTTGGAAGACAGAAAGCACAGCAGGAGAACAGTTAGTAGAGAAAGGGGGAAAGGAGAAGATACAATACCAAAGGCCACGTCTCCATGACCACGCAGATTCACCTAAAAGTGTACTCTAAAAATCCTTGAGGGAACTACAACAGGGATCCACCACTAGATCGAACTAAACCAAATTCTTAATATTAAATGGATGGACATTTATAGATGCCATATTGTCAGACTCATAGATTTAGACTTAAAATATTGAACAGTTTCTATTGGAGTTGTGGTAAAACAGTAGTACTATGGTTGCTTTTTCTTTACTGATATGTCTTAAAATCTGACTTTCTGATCTCTCTCTTCACCCTAATATTTGCAGTGAAGACCATATTTGGATTTGTAGCCAGGTAAAACAAAGGAAGGTGCATAACTGAAAGTTAATTTCCTCTCTGTTCAGTTTATTCTCTTCCCAAAGGTAAACTCTCACTATTGGGTGAAGGAAAACCATTATTGCATTGTGTTAGTCTGCACAGGCTTCCACAACAAAACACTACATTCTGAGTGGTTCAAACAACTAAAATTTGTACTCTCACAGTTTAGAAAGCTATAAATGCAGTATCAGGCATCTGAGCATTTGATCAGATCAGGAGAGATTTTGAAGGTTCTCTCCTAGGTTGTCTCTCTGTGTCAATACATGGTCATTCCTCTGTGCACACACATTCCTGGTGTCTCTCTCTGTTCAAATTTCCTCTTTTTATAAGGACATCAGTCACCTTAGTTTGCAACCCACCCCCAAAGCCACATTTTAACTTAATCACTTTTTTAAAGGACTTATCTCCAAATTTGTCACATTCTGAGGTATTTACTGGAGGTTAACGTTTCAACATATGAATGCAGAGGGTGAGGCACAATTCAATCCTTAATACTTGTCTTCTCTAAATTTAGACTAAGAGCAATAACCTTTTAAGAAACAGAGATTTTGTTTTCTAAGGTGGATATATTGTTTGAGGACGTTCTACAGATATTTTTTCTAGATTAATTGTAAAGCTACAAAGAAGCATTATTATCTGAACCTCAAAATGCTTTATACATCTGTTGTCTTAGTTTTGATTCTTGTTGTTAAGACAAATTACCCAACACTCACATGTTAAAAGGAAAGATTTGTTTAGCTCACAATTTGTAGAGGCTTCAGTCCATAATTGGCTGGTTCCAACTCAAGGTGGCACACGCAGAGAGGCAACCCTTCATGGCAGTGAAAGACCACAAAGTAAGCAAAAGAGAGAGAGAAGGGACAAGCTTCTTTCTGTCCTTTATGCTGCATGAAGGTCACCAGAATTAGGAGGGTGCCAATCCAATGAGTGGACTGATCCAACAATCACCCACCCTCAGTCCCTGCACTCTTAATTTTAGCATCGCACTACGAATCAATCACACACTCTAGATTCAGCCATCTCTGAAAAAACTCACATTTATGCACACACGCACACACACACAAACACACACACACACACCACAGAGGCTTTGGGGAGATATCTAGACACAAGCTATTATATCCATATCATTTAAAATCATGTTTACTTTGAATATTGCCCCTTACAGAATCAAGTATGTGCTTTATAAAATCTGCTCTTCTAAACTTTTTAGGTTTTTTGGCTTTCAGGATATTTTGCTATTTTATTCACTTTTGTCCCAAACTTCAATTCCGAAGAATGAGAACCTCTCTGAAATATGCAATCACCCTAGATATTAATAAATATTGATTGGTAGATCCTACACCTGTTCAGTTCTCTGTGTGGTCATGAATTCATGATTTCTTCAAGGCCATGTTCTTGGTGCTGATCCCATACAGTTGAAGGTCTTCCCGGGGGAGAGATCCTATGTATTTGTAAAGTTATGGTGTCCACACATTCACTTCTCTCCACTTTACAACAATGTATTGGTACCACAGAGCATCAGTCTAGATAGACAAACCTTTATTAGCTGGCAAATTCATTCCTGTAAAACCATTCACCAAAGAGTAATATTCCAATATTTTTCTTCTCAAATAATATTATTGTTTCTGACACAAAATCAGCTAAAGAATTTATTATAAAATTCTTACTAAACAATTTGTTAAAAGTTCTTACTGCCCTGCTCTGTGTTTCATGCTATGAAGGTACAGCAATTCCTTCAGATGACATACTGATATTGCACAAGGAATTCAAATAGTGAGGGTATAGTTATTTAAAATACAAATAATTAAAACATTTTCCAAACATCTGACTGTCTACATAGTAAATAGAAATTTTACTTTGCAATTTTCTAAAGTTCTTGTATTTTAATAAACAATTTATTTTGTTCTTTCTTAACCACATTTCAGACAAAGTAGATTATGGGAATATACTGTTCATATGTTTTGGCATTGTCAACACCACTGTGAAGGAATAATACTGTACATATTTGAGTCCAGTATCCAAATATTCTTGAAAGCTGAATCACATAAATATAGAACAGCCTCCTACTTTGCACCAGTCACTACATAGTTGGGAAACTATGCATCAGTTAAACAAAGAAATTAAACACATAGGGCCTGCTACATTTAAATATTTAAGTGTGATATTTTAAATAAATCATATTGTAGCCCAGAAAATTTCCAAGGCAAAAAGTAAAGTCTGAGCCTTTTATAGAACACCTTTTTTTTCTTCTGAGAATTTGAACTTCACACAATAATGCTTTTCATTTCTGTACTTTCTCCAAATGTTTTCAACTTCTTAGAGGCTACATTGTTTTGTAAGAATAAACTGTAGCCTCTTTCTCCCACTCAGCTGCCCTGAGGGAGTTAGAGATTCTGTGCACCACTTATTTTTTCATTTCCCTCACCTCAAAAATGATCAAATAAGGACTGTTTCCCTGCGAACATTTCTAGGGCAAGAGGCTCCAACAAGTGCAACTTTTATCACTGCAAGCATCTCTTCTCGTTCCTGTTCTGGCATGTCCAGCGAAACACATTATTTAACACAAACCAACTGTGTTGGTATCAGCGCTCCAACAGTTCCAAGTATGCATAAGGTGGTTATGTAGTTCTAAGCCATTGGAGAGTACACACATTGTGTCTCTGGAATTCTGTCACCAAAAAAATTAAGAAAGCTCAACAAATGCTATAAAATCAGAACAATTTCTTTTCAGAATTTGCCCCTTCTTGCCACCAAAATAGAATTTGCTGGCTGCATGATTCTCAGCATCCTGGTTCAAATAAGGATACTGCATATTACATATTCTTTACTATTTTGGAGTTGCCATAGCAGAGAGAGAAGAGATATTTTTGTTGATGGAATGTCTTTTGACAGAACTCCTTATTTTGGCCTTCTTGACTTTCTGACGCAGTTTTCAGCTCTACTTTAAAATCCTTCCATGACTTTTTTTTTTAAATTTAAAGCTATCAACATTCCAACATCCTTGAAAGAATAGATGATACATTATTAAATGTACAAGCAGGCAGATGCTTAGTTCTTAAAGATAAAGAACTCAGCTGAAAAGAATGAATTGTCAGAATTTTAATGAGTTTCTAATGTTCATTTTGAAGACCTTTTGGTCTTTTTTCAACTTCCCCCTTTTTCTTTCCATTGATCTTTATATCTTCCAGTTATTTATTACTGCTTTATCATTTAAAAATATAATTAGTGACTGGAATGGTGGTGCACACCTGTAATCACAGAATTTGGGAGGCTGAGGCAGGAGGATCCTTGCACGTTCAAGACCAGCCTGAGCTGCAAAGTTAGCTCAAAACCAGCCTGAACTGCATAGCAAGACCCTGTCTCAAAAAGACAAAAAATAAGAGCTGGGAATTTAGCTCAGCAGCATAAGCACCTGCCTGGCAAACCTGAGGTTGTGAGTTCAATCCCTGGTACAAAAAAAAAAGAGAGAGAGACCAAAATAAATAAATAAATTTTCAAAAAGTAAAAACATAATTAGTGTATTAGATTAAGATGGGTTATGGTATACAACTTTAGCAATTTAAAATTGAAGTTTTCCTTTTGTCACACACTGAACATATTTTGTTGATCAGCTGGAGGATTTCCCCTGCATTGTCTCCCTCTGAGAATTAGGTTTTTGAGTAGTAAACTTCATGTGGAAAGGGGCTCACAAACTATGGCCTGGGGATCAAATTGGCCTGCTGCCTGATTTCATCTTACCCAGAAACGAAAAGGTCTTTTTTGTGTTTTAGTTTTAGGGTTTTGGTTTTTTGCCTTTTTGGTTTTTTAAAACATTTGTAAACAGTCAAAAAAATTTTTTAAATAATACATTTTAGCATGTGAAAATTGACATGAATTCAAATTCCAGTGTTCACAAAAGAAATATTTATGGAGCACAGACATAACCATTCATTTATATTTTACCTGTGGCTATTTTTCCACTACAAAGGCAAAGGTGAGCAGTTACTACAAAGATCATGAGGCCTATAAAGTTTAAAATACTTATTATCTCATTTTTTACATTTAAAAAATTTCCAGCCCTTAGGGATATAACTGCATGTATGTGTGAGTGTGTAAAATAGATGACCATATTGCTGAATCTTTGTTGGATCTTTGAGCAGAACTGTTTGTAGTCTGACTGTTTGAATGTCTACTATGTACCCTTTAACTTTGTAACTTGAACAACTACATCCAAGATGACAATATGTAATTTATAAACTAGTGATTTCTTAGTGGGGTTTTTTCTCATTTTCCTTTTTTTTCTTTCATTTTCTTTCTTTCTTTTAGAATTCTGTATTGTTGCTACCCTTTTTTTGTTTTGCTTTTTTTTCTCTTTAAATAAAATTTTAAAACTGTATAATTGCTATTGTAAAAAAGAGGAAATAGGAAGCTATATAAAAGATACAGCTGCATGTATGTTTAGATGTGTGGGATTGATAACCATATTTCTAGGTTCTTGTTGGATTGTTGAACAGATCTGTTTGCACTCTCACTGCTTTAGTGTCCACTTTGTGTGCTTTAATTCTGTAACTTGAAAAACTATTTCTAAAAGAACAATATGTAATTTATCAACTAGTGATTTCTTACTGTTTAGCTTCTTTTCTTGAAATTCTGTAATATTTCTATCCTTTTTCTGTTTTTTTTCTCTTTAAATAAAAAAAATTTTTTTCCAACCCTTGAAATAGGGCTTTAGTGGCCACCACAATAGATAGTAAAAAAGAAAATGACAAACTGCACAATAACTCTTAGGGCTTCCACCAGATGTGACACAGACTTTAACTCACCTGGTATCATCCAAAGCAAATCATTTGGCTATCTTGAATTTTAGGAAGGACTTAAGGAAATGTAAACCTGCCATTTTCCCAGAAGAAAAAGTTAAAATATTTTATTTAGAACCATCATAATATTCTTTTTTTTTTCAAAGTTAAAAGAAAAAAGGTCTATTCAGCTCATTCTTTGTAGAGGTTCAGTCCATAATCAGCTGGCTCCAAGGCAGGGTGGCTTTGCAGAAAACAGTTCATGGCATTCACAGGATAGCAAAAGCAACAAACAGGGAAGTCATCACAATATTCTTTAAAAGATTAGAAAACCATTAATTATATGGTAAATAGATCATTTATTTTATAGATAATCTACTGGGGTTTTTTTTCAGAAAAGAAGGCAGAATAACAAAGATATCTCCTATAAAGTCAAATTCTGAAGATACCACGGAAACAAGACAAAAGTTGAGTAATCTCAGAACCTTGCACCAAAAGTATAGGAAACTTTCAGGGAAAAAAGCAAAGGCCAGGGTGTGATGGAAGAACAGTGTTGAAGAGGAGTTTTGAGAGAAAAACAGCAGTATACTGCAGAAGACTGAGTGTAGTTACAGGGGAAACTGGCAGCACATTTTCTAAAGGCACCTATTTATTTTCACAAACTGCCTAAAGTATTGTTGCCCACCTTTTTGCCTTGGTAAAATGGACCCAGCCAAGAGCTGGTAGGATGGATGAGGCTAACAACAGGGTAGCACAGGAGATTACTGTGTGCTAGGAGGGAAAGACATTAGTACAGGCAGTCTGAACACTGAGCATTTTCATCCCTCACTTCACTTTTTTTGCCTGTGTCTTCTACTACACATCTTCCACTCCACCATACAGTCATAATCACAGTTGAAAGAGATGAATCCTTTTAAAAAAATCTCTGCCCAGGAAAGAGTCACTGGAAGTGAACACTTGATGGTAGATGGAGAAAGAAAGAGAGATCACGTGAATGAGTGGCCCAACCTGGAATTTCTCTATCCAGAGAGTCATACATCTCGCTTGAAGAAGTATAGTCTAGGTCTTTGAAAAGTACACAAAATAAGGAAAATATATACCAAAAAACCCTGAAAATACAGCAGAAATTGAAACAAAATTATTTAAAAATTATATGCTCACAAATATTTAAAACAAATGATAAATTTAAAATAAAATTTTAATAACTAAATAATTACTAAATAAAGGACCAGGGATTTAGCTCGGTGGCACAATGCCTGCCTATCAAGCACAAGGTCCTGAGTTCAAGTCTTAGTAGCAAAAAATAATTATTAAATAAATTTAAAATAATGTCAATCAAAAACGTATGTAGACTCCAATGAAAGAAAAATAATTCCAGGTACAAATGGTTTTACATGTATAGGCTCCCTTCTGTTTTTCCTTGTGCAAATCATCTCAAAGAAGAACAACAAAACACTAACATGTTTTGTTACTGTAAATCCAAATAAGGAAAAAAAATTTAAACTGGTAATTTGAGTAGATCAAAAAAGAAATTTGGTACATTTAACATTCACATGCAGAAAAAGCTAAGAACATCAAGAGTAGAATTTCATTAATTTAACAAAGATATAAAAGCAATCTACCAAGTAAATAGACAAACATGAAAATTAATGGGGAAATTTTAGCATCATTATCTTAGGCTCCAGAACAAGAGAAAGAAAAGTGTAATCACTGCTAGGACTCAATATAATACTAAAAATCCTACCAGGAAAATAAGAAAATATATAAATGGTGATTATAAAAAAAGGAAGAAATTGTTAGAAGGGATTAAAAACCAATATTTGACTATATGCTGCTTATAAAATGCAACTTTAAATATAAAAAGGGTGAAAATAATTGGATACAAAAGATATATCATGTAAATAGTAACTATAAGAAGTCTAATGAACCATATTATTTGACTAAATAGATAAGATAAAAACCAGTATCAGAAATATAAATCTGTTAAAAGTTCAGTGCACAAGAAGACAAGATGGCCGATCAGTGAGCAACAGAATACAAAGCCTCCCAGGAGAAACAACTCATGTGCCAGAATAAAACACCCTGGAGAGACCCAGGCAGAGGGAGATGGATCCTCTTGACACAGGAAGAAATTAAAACGTAAAAAAGCTCGTCAAATACTTCTGGACTACAACTGAAACAGCTAAAAATTACGGGACACAGCGTTTTCGCTGTGACCCACCAAGTTTGCACCAGCTTGAATCCGCGCCAGCAGGCAGAGCCGCCCAAACTCATTCCTGCCACCAGTCACAGGAAGCACAGCAGCATTGAAGTCAGGGGTTGGTGAGCCCAACAGAGAGCAGAGCCGGCAAAGGGACCTTCATTAATCCATGATCAGTGCTGGGAATGAGACCCCCCCACGGGAAGGGTGTGACCAAATGGGCAACATGTTGGAATCGGGCAGGAAGAGCCTGAACTGGGAGCAACAGTGACTTCAGTTGGTTGCTCCCTCCCCAGAGCAAATTCGTGGGATTTGCTTGGACTGGGCCGTGCCCCTGGCCGGGACCCAATGAGCCATCCCAAATCGATTCCCTTCACCTAGCATACACTAACCAGGTGAAGACATCTGAAGTTTGGCTGGCTAGGTGGGGAGAGGCAGGCATACGCAAACACTGCTTTCACTTCAGTGATAAGAGCAACCAGGAGAGGGTGGAGGTCCCTCGCCAGCATGCTTCAGAGGAAATGTGGCCAACAGGGAAGGGGGCTGGGACCTGCACAGTAACCTTTGTGGAGGGAGCCAGGGCCATGAAAGGAGAGAGAGGCAGGAGGAGGTGCCCAGCCCAGACCCCTGAGAGCCTGGATCCAGGAGAAGGAAAAACAAGGGAGACTGAGGGCGGCAATCACACAACATCAGACATGGCTTCAATGGACATTAAGAGATATTTTTGGGACCTTGTAGATGAGCTCAAAAGTGAAATATTAAATCAGGTAGAGCAGGATATGAGTAGAATAATAAAAGAAATGCTCTCAGGAAGCATCTCTCAGGATGATACAGATGGAAGAAGGGAGGAACACAAAAAAAGGAGAGAAACATTCGATAAAAAACATACAGAAAATATAGAATACATGAAGCAGATTCAAACAGACTACCAGGAAATTAAAAACTCCATTGAAAGCTGGCAAAACTCCTTAAAAGAAACTAAGGATAGACTATCAAAACTTGAAGACAAGTTTGCAATGTGTGATCATGAAAGGAAAGATCTCTTAAAAATAAGAAGGAAACAGGGAGTAACAAACAATTCAAAGGCTAGAAGATGACAAGAGAATCTACAATTTAAGAATAAGAAACATGAATGAAGAAGAAGGAATACATACCGGCGAATTACAAAGGCTGTTCACGGAAATAATTAAGGGAAATTTCCCAAGCATGGGGAAAGAAAATGACATTTGGTTATGCAAGGCATACAGAACTCCAGCCACCTACAACCAAAACAGATCTACACCCAGACATATAATAATCAAGATACCAGAAATTCAATATAAAAAAAGAATATTAAAAGCCATCAGAGAAAAGAAACAGATTACCTATAAAGGTAAGCCCATCAGAATCATGGCTGACTTCTCAACACAGACCATCAGATCAAGAAGAGCTCGGAGTGAAGTATTCAAAGCCCTGAAAGGAAATAACCTCCAGCCCAGATTGATGTACCCTGCAAAATTGTCACTAGAAATTAATGGAGAAACAAGATGCTTCCATGACAAAGAGGAACTGGGCGAGCTTGTGACCACCAATCCAACCCTACAGAGAATTCTGAAGGACATTCTAGAGAGAGAAAGAGAAAAAAAAATACC
>PVLA01010251.1:0-65692 GCA_004027455.1 Hydrochoerus hydrochaeris
ACAAGGCCAGCCTGGGCTAGAGTTAAGACTCTGTCTCAAAACAAAACGGTGCCACTCAACAGACCAGACCTGAGACAAAGACCTTCTGAGATGAGGTTATCTGGGGCGGGAGATTTGTTCTCTGTAGCTACGGGCCACACTTCACATCCAGCTGACGTGGTGAGTCTGATGCCACCTGCAGCCCCGGATGGAGAGCTTCTTCCCAGCTTCTTGGTAAAAATAGGTCCTGGCACTTGCAGGAAGTGAAAGGCCACCCCTTCCCCAGGGGCTGTTCCTGGGTTACATCAGGGGGCCAGGACTGGCAGGGAGGTCAGCAGGGCACCCAAGGGGTGCCATGTGGTGACAGCGTTACCAGTGACGAATCCATTGCTCCCTGGTGACACTCAGGTTGCCAGCCCAGTCGCCCTGGGCCTCCTCTGGTCCTGGGAGCCCTGGACTACAGCTCAGGTCCCCCGCAGCCTGCTCTCCGGAGTGAAGTGCAGCCAGAGGCTGGGAGGGGGCGTGAGCTGGCCGTCATGGTTGGGGTGCGGCCGGCTGCTCCTGGCAGCCAGTGGGCAGGGGCTGCTACGGAACTCCGGTCCCCACCCGACAATCATTCGGTTCCAAGCATGCCAAGGTCAAGGATCCCAGGGTACAAAGCAGTGGTTGCCACATGTCAGATGCTTGGCTGGGACCTTGAACAAGTCCCTGAACTTGCATAAAGCAGAGGAGTTGGCGCATTGGTTAAGGACACAGGTGTGGAGCTGGAATCCCAGCTTAACTGAGCAGCAGGGTGAGCCTAGGAACAATGCCCTGCTCCTCTGAGCTTCCTGCTGTTTCCTTGCCTATACAATGATTTGTTTCCGTTTTTTTGTTTGTTTGTTTGTTTTTTTAAGGCAAGGTGCATATAGCTCTGACTAGCTTGGAACTTGCATAGATCCTCCTGCCTCAGCCTCCCAAGAGGCTTCACAGGCACATGCTACCGTAACCAGCTCCAGGACTGTCTTTAAACTGCACATGTGCTTGCTTCAGCAGCACATATGACACAAAAGCTCATGCAGCATTCTGCATTTTTTTTTTTTTTTTAGCTGTATGTAAACTGAATCCATTGCACTTTCCCCCTCGGTGCTAGGGGCTGGAGCCAGGGCACAGGAGCAGCCTGAGCTACACCCCGGCTTTCTGTGTACTTTAACACCTCTATGATAGAAGGGGTTCTTAAGGCTAATTAGGGTCAGTCTTGGTTTCATTCTTTCACAGAAGTCTTGGCGTTTGAGAAACAAGATTTTCACCAAATGGGACCCACGTAGAGGAATATTTGCTCCTTTAAAAACTGTCCAGTTTGAGACTGTCCCCCAGGTACCTCTGCATTATGCTGTTCAAGGTGTGCTCTACCTTTGGGCCTAAAAGAGCACTCAGGAGGCTGAGGCAGGAGGATCGACAGCCTGGGCTCCACAGTGCAACCTTGTCTCAAAAAACTAAAACCAGATTAGTGAGAGATATAAAACATTAGGACTTCATGCCAGTGAAGCTCCTCAAAAATGTTACACATCTCGGGGCTGGGGATTTAGCTCAGCGGCATAAGCACGTGCTTGGCAAGTGCCAAGGTCATGTGTTTGATCCCCAGTACCACAAAAAAAAAAAAAAGTTACACATCCACATAGGACTTGTGAAGGGCAGACTCACTTCCTCCTGGGTGACCAGAACCCTCATCCTGATTCCCAGGCTGGGGACTTTCTGCTCACCAGAAAGGCCCAAGCCTTTCTTCCCACCTCTGCCAAGGCCACCCCCAAGGTCCAAGGACAGAGGCTGGCACGAGGCTTAGAGAAACACTGTTTAATAGTACCGCTCGGGGCCCAGCACCAGGCGCAGCGGGGAGGGGGCCCCCGGGCGCTCACATGGCGAAGAGGATGAGGAAAGCGACCATCAGGCAGAAGAGCCCCATGGCCTCGGACAGGGCGAAGCCCAGGATGGCGTAGGAGAAGAGCTGCTGCTTGAGAGATGGGTTCCTGCAGGAGAGACCGATGGGGCACTGAGGGCGCGGCGGGCGGGGTGCAGGGTAGGTGCACAGAGCACCCAGGCTGGGGATGGCCAGGCGTTACCCAGCCTGAGGTCTTGGCAGCGCACAGAATAGCAATGTAGCAAACTGGTGGGCAAATGTTTAAACTCCTTTTGTTGTGTTTTTTGAGACAGGGTCTCACTATGCAGTTCAGGCTGGCCTTAAACTCACTATGGAGCCCAGGCTGGCCTGGACTCACAGTGATCCTCCTGCCTCAGCCTCCCTAGTATTGGGATGGCAGGTGTGTGCACCATGCCTAGCTCATATACTTGTACCCTGACAGAGGTCAATGGACAAGAGGCAGATGGAACCAAACTGCGTGTACCTGGAGGCCACCCAGACTTGCCTAGGGGGTGGAGCTCACAGTAGGAGGTGCTATGGGCCACCCCCAACTTACCTGGCATAGCCGATGATCAAGCTGCCAAACACGGTCCCAATACCAGCCCCGGATCCAGCCACGCCAACGGTGGCGGCCCCAGCACCAATAAACTTGGCCGCTGTGTCAATGTCCCGGGAGACCACGCTGGTCTGGAAGTTCCGCCTGGCCACCTGGAGTTGGGGGGCGCTGCTGGAGGGCTGGATAAGGGGCAGGGACAGAATGGAGCCACAGGGTAGGGAAGACCTCCTGCCCCACCCACTGGACAGGTAGAGAGCCTGGAACAGGACTTCAGTTCTGTCTTCAGACAGGGCTAGGGAACTTGCACTTAAATGCGAACCTCACTCTTGCAAATGTCTTTTGTTTTCAGACGGGTTCCAATATGAAGCCCAGACAGACCTTGAACTTACAGGGATCCTCCTGGCCCAGCCTCCCAAGTACTGGGAGGACAGGTGTGCACTACCAAGCCCGGTGCTACTTGTGCAAGTTTCTCACCTACGACAGTCTCCTTTGGAAACTCAGAACTACCAGAGCATCACAGATCCTCCTACTTAAAGGCAGCTCCATTAACCTGAAAGCACTGCCGAGGAGACCCCTGAGCAGGCCTTACTTCTCACCGGTTTAGGTGGGTCCTGGGGCCGGCTCAGGAAGGAGGCAGAGGCGGGCCTCATCAGACCCCGGGTACAACAGCGGATCTGCAAAAGTCAGAAAGACACATCCCTCCCAATCAGGCAGGAAAAAACAATCCTAATGACAAGCTGGTCAGAAATGACTGCAAAATCATAGAGAGAACGTGTCCTAAAGTCTATCCATTTATTCCTGTTCTCACCAGAGACTGCTGTCCTGAGGGCCCCAGGGTGGACAGCTGTAGTGACCACCATGGTTCAGAGCTATGTCCCGGGCTGTGGTGTAGCTTATGGGCCCAAGGCATGGTTTTGGGGTTCAATCCACAACACCAAAAATGAAACCACAGAAACGTGTGCCAAAGTTCACATCAGTGTCCACAGCTTCAACCAAAGTGGCACAACGGAATAAGAACCCACAGCTAGGGAGCTCCTGTCTTAAAACCAAAGCAGATGCCCAGAAAAGACCTAGATCTCTGAGGAACCCACAAGGTGGAATCTGCTCAATGTCCTCACTGCCACCCACTTTGGGGACAGGACGCAGGGTGAGGTGAGCCCTCTGCGAGGGGCCTGTCCAGTAAATTTCTTTAGTGCAGGGCTCTGAAGGGACCCGAATCACCCGGGGATTCCAAGGCAAAGGCCCAGCGTTCCATCCCTCTCCCCAGAGACTGCTGTAACCGGCTCAGGGTGAGGCGTGGCAGAGAATCCCCTTCGCAGGGTACAGTTCGGTTCAGATGCAGCCAGCCCGGGCGGGGGTAAGGGTCAGATCGAGCCTCGGACTGCGTTCCAAAGCCGACAGAGCTTAGTTTTCACGCCTCGATAAACAGAGATTACCTGCATCCCGTCCTAGCACCTCCCCAAAGGGCCAAGCTCCTCTCAGTCCACTCATTAAACACCGAGGGCTCCCACACCACATGGCACCCGGGGCGCAGCTTACCAGCGCCGGAGACAGGCGCAGGGCCCCGGCGGTCTGCATGTTTCAGTCTGCAGAGAGAATCAACAAAAAACGGTGATTCCCTTGACAGCCTGGGGGGTGCGCGTGCGGCGGCGACCTTCTGCCGTCCCCGCACCCCTGCCCGCCCGCCCGCCCTGCCCCGAGTGCGGCCCCGATGCGCGCCCGGCCGCGAGGGGAGGGCACTGGGGTCAGGGGCGGTGCGGGCTCCCGGGCACCGCCTGCGGGCAGCGGGCAAGTCACGGAGGACGCCAGGGCGGGGAGGAGGCCCAGGCCTCCGAGGGCAAGGTTGCCAAAGCGGACGTCTCCCTGGGAGCCGGCGGCGGACACTGGGCAGATGCTGCAGGAATCCAGCCCAGGCGACACGGCTGTCCCCGCTCATCACCCTGCGCAATGAATAGGAACCCATCGGGCCCCGGTCTGCCCGTGGCCAATGCCCCTCCTCACGGGCCTGCCGCTCGCCCGCCGCCCGCCCCATCACCTGCACTGCCGCTGCCCCGCAGCCCCCGATCGGCAGCAGCCCGCCCGTCTCAAGGTGACTGACTCACCTCGCAGCTTTAGCCCTTGGTCTCGGGCTGGGCTCCCGCACCCACGTGTCCCGCGCTTCCTCCGTGCTCATTGGCTGCCATCTTCCCGCGTCCCCATTGGCTGGTATCTTCGACTCCTCTTTTCTCATTGGTCGTCTGCAGTTTCTTCCTCTCTCTCCAGAGGGGCTTCGTGGCAATTCCCGCCTCTATGCGGGTAAAGGCGGGGTTTTCCTTCGAGATCTAGGTTACGATTGGTCCAGCTCCGAAATGCTCGACCATAGAGTCGCGGGACTCCGAGGTTCCATAACCTCGCGCACAAAATGGCGACCAAGGTGGGACCTAGAGAAAAAGGCGTGCAAAAGATGACTGGACGCCTGACGCTAGCGGACACATGACCTTGGCCTCGAGCTTTCATTCGGGCGCTCGGACCCGGGGCGCGTTGCATTTTGGGATTTGTAGTTGAGTCGGAGGTGCCGAGGAACGCCGAGATCCCGCGAGATGTTACTCCGAGGTCTGGCGAGCCCACGCTTTTGCAGCAATCCTACCCCTGCGGGTCTTAGAAATTCGGCTTCCGCCATAGGGAATGGAGGCGGCGGGCGAGGGTCGTGGTGGTGCACACCTGTAATCTCAGCAATTCGGAGGCTGAGGCGGGACGATCGCCGCGAGTTCGAGGCCAGCCTGGTCTCCATAGTGAGTTGAACTATATAGCTAGACCCTGTCTCAAAAAATTATACATTAATAATACTGTAAAAACATTTTAAGGAAGACAGCATAAGAAACATAAATGTCTAAAACGGGCATTACTTTAAAGAAGAACTGTGAACTGCAGGAAAGACTATCCAACCTTACTAATCAAAAGAAATCAACGTTTAAACATGGCATCTCCCATTTATCACAAAGGTACAATTCTTGTTATTTAATTTTTGTTGCTGAGTGCTGGCCGTTGAATCCAGGGCCTTGGGCATGTTAGGTAAGCTGTCTAGGACCAAACTACAGCCCCAGTGCCTTTTTATTTTGAGACAAAATTCCCCCTAAATGTTCCAGGCTGGCTTTGAACTTCGTGATTGTCCTCCCTCAGCCTCCCAAGTGCTAGGGTCACATGCCACCATGCCTGGCTAGAGGACTCCTGGAAAGGAATTTGGCAGTAGTATTTATTTTTCTTTGAAAGTATTTGTTCGGGCCATCCTCTTTGACCCACAATTCTTGAGCAATTGACACAGCCTTTAAACCTGCATCCTCTTTAACTTGCAGAAATGCAACCATTTTATTAAAAGTGTAAACATGGCAGAATTTATCAAAGATGAAAACAGGCAAATATTCTACAGATAGTAAATGGTTAAATATACTGTCTTCATTTTAGGAAATAAGCACAAATAAAATGTAAAATAGTCACATTTTTGAAGTCTGTTGAGAAAATTTTTTCATGATATAAAATGTAAAAATGCAAAACTATAGCATTTGGCTGGGCATGGTGGAGCATGGCTGTAATCCCAATACTCGGGACACTGAGGCAGCAGAATCTCTGAGTTCAAGGCCAGCCTGAGGTGCATAGTGAAGACCCTGTCTCAAAAACAAAAACAACAACAAAAAACTATAGCATTGTGGAAAAGTAAGGAAAAAGAGCAGAAAAAAATGAAATGTTAATATTTATGGACTGATAAGGTTGAATTATTTATATGAGATGCATTGAATTTATAATAGAAAAAAAAATTTTTAGACAGGCTCTCTATGCAGGCCGGTCTTGAGCATACTGTGGAACCCAGGCTGGACTTGAACTCCTATCAGTCCTCCTGCCTCAGCCTCCTAAGTACTGCATGACAGGCATGCACCTGGCTTCCCAAATCTCAGTTTATTGGGTTTGTTTCCAACCAGGGTTTCAGGACTCACAGAAGGAATGGGTCCTTGAAGATACAGGAACAAAGCACTATGATGAAAGATTTAACTCTTAAAACAAGCCTGTGGAGGTAGAATTGTTACCCTCGTTTTGTAGATTACTTCATTTTACAGAATCTCTCTCTGATTAGCATACACAGTTAAAGGTAGTGTTAACACTCAAACCCAGGTCTATCTGGGCTCAAAGCATAGCGCTTTATAGTTCTGCGGGTCTGAGAAAAGCCCAGCAGGGTGAAGACAGCCTACAGATCAGGAAAAACTAGCTGGCTACTTTTTTTTGTATTGGGGATCAAACTCACGACCTCGCACTTGTCAGGTAGGCGCTTGTGCCACTGAGCTAAATCCCCAGCATGCTGGCTACTCATGAAACAGAGGACTAACATCTACACTATATAAAGAATTTGAGCCAGGTACGGTGGCACATGCCTGCAATCCTAGTACTCGGGAGGCTGAAGCAGGAGAATCACTGTGAGTTTCAGGCCAGCATGAGCTGCATAGTGAGACTGACTCAAGAAAGAAAAGAAAAAAGAAAAAAAAATTAGAGCCCATAAATTAAGAGGCTCAATCAGAAAATGGGCAACTGAAATGAATAGACATTTCAGAAAAAGAAGTACAAGGGGCCAGGGATATAGCTCAGTGGCACAGCACCTGCCTGGCAAGAGTGAAGCCCCGGGTTCGATTCCCAGCACACACACACACACACACACACACACACACACACACACAAAGTACAAGTGACCAATAGATCCATGAAAAAATGTCCAACATCACCGGCCATCAGGAAAATGCAACTTAAAACCACACTGAGATTCCATCTTGCTCCAGGAAAGATGGTTACTGTCAGGAAGTCAGATAACAAATGCTGGGGAGGCACCAGGGGGAAAAGAACCTTTGTACACTGTCGGCGGAGTGTAAACTAGTACAACCACCCTGGAGATCAGTGCGGAGATTCCTCAAAAAATTAAAACAAGGGCCAGAGATTTAGCTCAGTGGCTGAAACCCCTGCCTGGCAAGCGTGAGGTCATGAGTTCGATCCCTGGTACCAAAAAAAAAAAAAAACAAACTAGAGATTCCATGCAGCCCAGCTATTCCCCCTCTAGGAATCTCCCTGAGAGCATTAGAGACATCGTATTACCGTGACCCATGGGCACCCGTGTTTATAGCACCACAACTCATAGCAGCTAAATCTCGGAAGTGGCCTGTGTGTCCCTCAGCAGGTGAACAGATGAAGAAAATGTTTGCACGGTGGGAAGAAGGCTAAGCTTGAGGCGTTCGTGAGGAAACGGCCGCATAATATTAAGTGAGATAAATGAGGCACCCAGGCTTCAGTAGCACACGGCTTCTCTTTTTATGAGACACGCAAAATATAAACGAAGAGCAAAACCAAAGGTGGACAGCAGGAAACCGGAAGTGGGAAGGACAGCTAGAGGTGGGGAAGGGCGGGGGGGAGAAGCCTTGGGGTGATTGTGCGCGTGCCCCGCTGCCACAGCGCTCTCGGACCGCAAAGCGCTGCCAGGCTGCAGGTCGGACGCCTGAGAGAGCTGCGCAGAGACCGCCGCTGCCTCTGTCTCAGACACAGGCGCCGTCACCAGGCATGGCTGGGTGTCGCTGTGTCTCCCTGGGCACTAACTGACCCCGACTTTGCCCACGTGTGTAAATTTCTCTCACAGACAAGGTCTGTGCACAGCGCGCATTCCAGCATTGTCCTGTCTCTTCCTAGGAAATTTAAATGGGCCGGTTTCAAATCTTGGTGATACCTCTTAAATCGGTGCAATTTGAATCAAAGTTGGTTTCTTTTTTATTTTTATTTTATTTATTTATTTAGAGACAGGGTCTTGCTGTGCATTTCGGCCTGGCCTTGGGCTCACTTTGTAGACCAGGTTGGTCTCAAACTCACAACAGTCCTGCCTCAGCCTCCCAAATGCTAGGATTACAGCAGTGCGCCACCACGCCTGGCTTCAAGGTGCTTTTTTGTTTGTCTGTTTGTTTGGTACCTGAGATCAAACTCACGACCTTGCACTTGCCAGGCAGGTGCTTATGCCGCTGAGCTAAACCCCGGCCCTTAAAGGTGGTTTTGAGACAGGCTCTTGCTACATAGTTCAGGCTGGCCCGGACCTCACAGCAATCCTCCTGCCTCAGCCTCCTGACTGCTGCGCCACCATGCTCAGCCCAAAGTTCTTTGTTTAAAAAGGTTTTTTGTTTGGTTTTGTAGTTCTCTGTGCTGGGGAGCGTCCTTGGGGCCTTGCACGTGCTAGGCCAGTACCCCCAGGCGTTCTCACTGCCAGCGCAGGGGTCAAGATAAGACCCTGGTCTTCACCTGTAAAACGGGTGGCTCCCTTTTTCAATAGGATGGTTCCAAGGTGCAAGTGCACAGTGCACGCGACAGCACCCCTGTTTATTATTACTTTGTGGTGCTGGGCTTGAGCCCCTGGTGCACGCGAAGCCTGAACTCTCCTCTGAGTCTTGTCCCCGGCGGAGGTCTGGTCGTGCACATGCGCACTGGTGCCCTGTGCAGCTGCTCATGTGGATGGGGGCGGGGACGGTGGTTCCGAAGCCTCAGGCCCAGGTCGGGGTCTCAGGGGAGGCCCAGCAGCAGCTGTGGAGGAAGCTGAGAGGAACCCTGAATTCGTGAAACGCTACTGATGAAGGAAGCAAAGGCAAACTTGTAGCTAATAAGCCAGCAGCTTCCTGTTTTTGCTTTTTCTCAGGTGGCAATGAGGTTGAGACAGGGTCCCCATATGTAGGCGGGCTGCAAACTCAGGGCAGCTCTCCTGCCTCAGCCTCCTGAGTACTGGGGCCACAGGTGTTCCTGACTAAAAGAAGTCTAGTCTTTTTTGTTGTTGTTTTTGCAGTGTTGGGGACAAAGCCAGGTTCTTAGACACTGCTAGACTCTTTTTTAAAGCTTTTTTTTTTTTTTTCTTCAGTACTGGGACTTGAACTGAGAACCTTGCACTTGCCAGGCAGGCGCTGTGCCGCTGAGCTACATCCTCGGCCCCTTTAAGGCTTTTCTGACTCTTAATGGCCACCTCTTTCTCCTGGAGTCACCTCTTTTTTCCTTATTTTTTTTTTTCTTACCCTTACTTGAGGAATCCAGCTCCACTTTAGTTTTTTTGAGACAGCGTCTAGGTATATGGTTATTTTTGGTTTAAAACTGGCCTTGAACTCACTGTGTAGCCCAGACTGGCCTTGAACTCACAGGGATCCTCCTGCCTCAGCCTCCTGTGTGCTGGGATTACAGGCGTGCACCACCACGCCTGGCTAGCAGCCTGTAATTTCTGAAGGTTGAGGCCACATCCTTTTTTCATTGCTGTTGCTCCCTGTTTCAGGAGGCTGAGCCAGGAGGGTTTTGGTGAGTTCAAGGCCAGCCTGAACTGCATGCTGAGGTCCTGTCTTAAAAAGACAAAGCACCAAAACAAAAACAAAATACAAAAATCAAAAGCAAATACAAATAGTACAAAAAGATGAAGTTAGAACCCTACCTCACACCATATACAAAAATTAAGTAAAAATGGAGCATAGACTTAAATAGATGAGCTAAAATTATATTCGCATGTGAAAATAGAAGTACACATTTTTAAAAATTTTTTTTGTCGGTACTGGGAATCAAACTCAAGACTGCGTGCTTGCAAAGCAGGCCACTGAGCTAAATCCCCAGCCCCAGAAGTACACATTTTTGTGACCTTGGATAAGGTTTCTTCAATGTGACAGTGTTTCAGGCAGTTGAGCCACATAGGGTGGGCCCTCGAGGAAACTGGCCCAGAGGACCAGATAGATATCTGATGACCTTGGAGGGGACACACACCTCTTGCTGTGGGCCAGATCTTAAGACAAATGCAAGCACACCCTTTAGTATAATCCTTAGGGATTTAGTCTGGACCATCTTATGCCCACTGTGTAAATTCCCATTTCCCCACCTTTGAGCCGTCTAATCTCATGTTTTCCTCTATAAAAAGTCCCTAAAAAAGACAGTCTGGGGCAACCTGTTTGGTACCAGCTTCCATCTCTCTTCAGACAGAAGCTTTCTTTCTCTCAATAAATATATTCTGCTCTTCACCTCCGTTGTTCCTAAAATTCATTCTTTAATTTTAGAGAACATGAACTCATGGACATAGTAGGTCGGGAGTTTCATTCCCCTATGTCAACAGCAAAGCACAAGCCAAAAAAAAAAAAAAAAAAAGATACGTGAGACATCAGCAGTGTTAGAAACTTGCAGGGTGCAGTGGTACATGCCTATAATACCAACACTCAGGAAGCTGAGGCAGGAGGATTGCCATGAGTCCGAGGCCAGCCTGGGCTACAAAGTTGAGTTGAATACCAGTGTGAACTACATAGCACGACCCTGGCTCAAAAAAACAAAACAAAACAACCCAACTTTGTTTCAAAGGGTAAAGGGTTTTATCAAGAAAGGAGGCCAGAACTGGAGTGCTGGTGTGTACCTGTAACCCCTGCTGTATGGTAGGCTGAGGCAGGAGGATCAAAGGTTGAAGCAACGTGAGACTCAAAATAAAAGGGAGCGGGGACATAGCTTAGTGGTGGAACACCTGCCCAGCATGCTCCAGGCTTCCGTCCCCGATGTTGGGGGCCGGGGGGGCGGGGTTTGCAAGAAATTGAAAGGCAGAGTGAGAGAAAAGGTTTGCAAATCACATTTGTGGAAAGAATTTATTTCTAGCATGCATGAGGCACCGTCACTCTGTGTGTGTGTGTGTGTGTGTGTGTGTGTGTGTGTGTGTGTGTGTGTGTATACTCAGGGCCTTTGCACTGGCCTACAGCCCCAGCCCCTTTTAGTTTTATTTATTTGTTTAGAGACAAGATCTTGCTAAATTGCCCAGACTGGTCTTGAATTTATGCTCCACCTGTCTCAGCCTTCCAGAGTGCTAGAATGACAAGCTTACACTACTATGTGTAGCATAATTCAATAATTCTTTCTTTCTTTTTTTGAGACAGGGTCTCGCTATGCAGTTCAGGCTGGCCTTGAGCTCACTTTGTAGCCCAGGCTGGTCTCGAACTCACAACGCTCCTCCTGCCTCAGCCTCCCGAGTGCTGGGATTGCTGGGATTACAGCCTCACAAGTACTGGGATTACCCCAACTACATCTTTCTTAGCATCAGCTACTCCTAAATATCCATGCATTTTATAACATCAGTTATAAGATGCATTTCCTTGCATTTTACTGACCATAACCATTTCCCAGTTTTAATTCTGATTATCAATAGCTACTATGAGTCATTACTCAGCTGGAGGTGTGGTGCACACCTGCGATCCTAGCACTTGGGAGGCCGAGGCAGGAGGACAGCTGTGAGTTCTAGGGCAGCCTGGGTTACAGAGTAAGACCCCATCTCGAACAAAACAAAACACAAAATCACTCATACACATTGGTAGGAAAGGAAAGAAAAGACAATCAAAATGGTTACTATTAAGAAAGCAGATTCTGCCGGAGATTTAACTCAGCAGCATAAAAGTTTGCCTGGCAAGCACAAGGTCCTGAGTTTGATTCCCAGTACCCAAAAACAAACAAACAGAAAGAAAGAAAGAAAGAAAGAAAGAAAGAAAGAAAGAAAGCAAGCAAGCAAGCTGATACCTTGCCAGGCATGATGGTACACACCTGTGATCACAGGCCCTGAGAGGCTGAGGCAGGAGGATGCCGGTTGAGAGCAATCTCCTTGTCCAGTGCTGTCCATGTCCTATCGGATGGCCGCACCCTGGAATGGCCAGACCAGCAACCCTCACGGGCCTGTGCAGATCTCGCTCCCGGGACAGAAGCAGCAGGAAGGTGCCCTGCCCAGGCCTGTCCGCCTTGGCCCCTCCAGTTCCCTCTGTCCTGGCCACGTGTGTGGTGTTTTGTTTCGGTTTGTTTTGAGACAGGGTCCCACTGTGTAGCCCAGAGTGGCTCTGAAATCACTTGATCCTCCTGCCTCAGCCTCCAGGTGCTGGGACAGGGTCCGGCTCTGGCATCTCTCCTGCCCCTGGCGGCCCCGCCTTCCCTCTGGGGTCACTAAAAAGCACAGGCCAGGAGTCTGGTCTTTCCTTGCTGACTCCGTGGCCGGGTAAAGGTTCAGAGCCGGGCGGTTCCGGTTCCGCTCACGGTCCTGATTCCTCCGCGGCTGGGCCCTCAGGCTCAGTGTGGACTGTGAAGAGCACAGGTGGGGGTGCAGAACGGAGCCTGGCTAGCTTTTAAAAGCACTTTCACGTTTATCCAGCAGAGGGGGCCCCCTGGGAGATAGAGACCGGAGGTTGGGTTTATGTCGCTGTCCTTATTGTTGTTTTGTTTAGTTTTGTCGAGACAGCATCTCACTATATAGCCCAGGCTGCTCTCAAACTCTCAGCGATCCTCCTGCCTCAGCCTCCTGAGGGCTAGGACTACAGACGTGCACCACCCTGTCCAGTTTGTTCACTGTTCTTACACAGTTCCTGGCACGTGGCGGGTGTTCGCTGCTAAGTATCTGTTGACTAATGAATGCTCTTGTTCTAACAGCTAAGATCTCAGGGTTTCCTACACAATACGCTTGCCTCCTTCTCGGGGTTTGCGTAGGGATTTTTTCACCCTCCAGCCCTTCTCTCTCCCAGCTGGGCCTGGACTCTTTGGGACCGCAGACCTGCAGCTTTGCCACACCTCTACCTGACCCCTGCACGCCTGAACCTTGACCATGCTGTTTGCCCTGCCCGGATTGCCTTTCTTCCTCGGCTCTGCCTGGTGAACCCATACACATCCTTTGAGGCCCTAGCACTCTGTGCCCATACTTATCTCAGAAGTCATCGTCCTGGGCTGTAAATGAATGCTCGTGTGCTGTGGTCACCTTTGCAAAATGATGAGCTCTTAGCGTTACTGACCCTTTGTATACTGGGCCGGGTTACCGGGGAGGGAGGGAGGGAGCCCAGGGATTGATCTCTGCTCCCACCTGCACCACCCCGGAGCAGGCTCTAGAGGGCAGCCTCGCGCCGCTCGCGGCTTCCCCAACTTCGGCTAGTTTTTCCTCACCGTAGCAGCCTGGGATGGATGGATGGACGGATGGAAGGGCGGTGGATGGGTGGACAGAGTGGCTGTCTGTCCAGAGTCCAGATGGCTCTGGAGTTGACAGGCTCAAAGAAAGGGGCATCTAACCAAGCAGCCTTAGTGACAGCTCCCTCCCCTCTCAGGGCCCACAGACTCTGATTAAACCTAGAAAACATTTTTTGATTTCAAAATGAAAAGAACATTGTAGAAGACAGCCGCGGTGGCGCATGCCTGTAATCCCAGCACACCGGAGGCTGAGGCAGGAGGATCGCTGGGAGTTGGAGGCCAGCCTGAACTACCTTGTGAGACTCTGTCTTCAAAGTAAAAAACAGAACAGAACAGAACAGAACAGCAGTGTGGAATGGAATAATCATTTAAATAAATAATTTCAAAACGAAATATCAGCTCACCTCCTGCAACTCTACTTGGAACAGGTTGTTACACAAACTGCACCTCACATGGGCGGTGAATGCATTTCCGGTCAGCCTGCTGATTCTACCAGTGCTGCCCCCGAGGTGGCCACTGGAGTCTCCAGGGTCCCAGGGAGAAGCCGGCCACACAGGCCGAGGGTGGCTGGTGACGAGCGGGATGTGGAGTATCGGGCTGTGTCCCCTCTTCCTGTCCCCCTCCTCCTGCAGGGGCCAGGCCTGTCTGAGCCAGTGAGGATGATCCTGTCTGCCATGACCTCGGGGTGCTGCAGGCTGCTATGCCAGGAATGGACCCTGAGTCCAAGTCCCAGCAGCCAGGGACTCTTAGAGGCCGACGGCCCCAGGGGTGTCTGGGAGGAGGCTGTGTTTTGAGGAGGAAACTGTCATTCCAGATTTAGCAGGCTGAGGCAGGAGGGTGGCTGACAGAGTTCAAGGCTGGCCTGGACTACATAGGGAGATTCTCCCTCAACAAACAAAGCAAGAAGAAATGCGAAGCAGAGCAGTGCAAAAAGAAAAGCTTGCAGTCGGAAAAGAAGGGCGAGTATCAGGAGGCATCAAGGCACAGAGCACCCCAGAGCCCGCACAGCATCCCCTCAGAGCAGGGACAGTGTCCTGGGTGCAGAGCTGGAAGCTGTGAGGCCCTGACTGCCGTGTGACCAGCGAGGGCACCTCTGTGTGTTCAGGGAGCCGGAGGGCAGGCGCAGCAGGCTTGGCGGGGGCAGTGGTCAGGTTGTGGACAGTTTTCTGGGGAGAGAGGAGGAGGCTGGAATTTCTGTAGGTTTTTTTTTTTTTTTTTTTTTTTTTTTTGCGGTAGTGGGGATTGAGCCCAGGGCTTTGAGTGTGCTGGCCAGCCCTTATCATTGAGCCATGCCCCTAAAACTTTTATATTTTGTTTGTTGAGTGCAGGCTGGCCTTGAACTTGCTATGTAGCCCAAACTGGCCCTGAATTTGTGGTGATCATCCTGCTTGAGCCTCCTGAGTCCTGGGACTATAGATGTATGCTACCACCCTTGGTTTATTTTTTGAAACAGGTCTTGCAAGTTTTTCAGGTTGCCCTCCAATTTATGAGCCTCCTGCCTCAGCCTTCTGTGCAGCTGGGATCATAGCCTGTTCGTTTGGGTTTTTGTGACAGGGTCTCCTATATAATCCAGGCTGGCCTGGAACTCATGGTGATCCTCCTGCCTCAGCCTCCTGAGTGCTGGGACTAGAGGCATGTGCCATCACACCCAGCTTAACTTGGGTTTTGAAAACCCCTATACTAAACTCCCATCCTTTTGTCCTCAGTTTGAAGATCCCTTCCCCAACCTTGTGTTCTGAAATCATCTCCTTCCCTGTTAGACCGGGAGACTGAGGCCCGTCTCCCTCAGCAGCCCGAGAGTACCCAGGGCAGGGGCCCTGCTTTCACCTCCTGCTCACTCAGGGAAGGATTCCCCACTCCTGGCCTGACTCCTGCTACACAGTGGATAAATGCTGACTGAGTGGACAGTAAGTCAAGGTCCAAGGGGTCTGTCTCCTCTCCCTCTTTTGGGAGAAAGAAGTCACTTGAGATGGAGCATGCTGGGCCCCGACTTCTCCCCAGCTTTCTAGAGTGCATCCACCTACAGGGTGGGTCTTCCCGAAGAGCCGTTCCGGTGCTGGCCAGCTGCTGGGCTACACTCATGGCTACAACCTGTTAGGCATATATATATAAGCTTATGTATTTATTGTGGTTGTGTTTTATCTTCTTGAGACAGGGTCTCACTATGTAGTCAGGCCGGCCTTGCGCTCACTATGGAGCCCAGACTGGCCTCAAACTCACACTGATCCTCCTGCCTCAGCCTCCCGAGTGCTGGGATTACAGTATGCACCACATGCCAGCTTGTTTTTTTTTTTTTTTTTAAACAGTCCTGCTATGTAACCCAGGCTGCCTTTGAATTCCCAGAGTCTCCTGCCTCAGCCTTTCAAGCGTTGGGATTAACAGGCCTGCACTACCACACCCACCATTAGACACATTTCGAAGCATGAAATTCCATGTGAATGTGAATAGCTGAATGTTTATGCTTGCGGCTGAGAGGGACGCAGGCTGGTGTGCCCAGGCAGCTGCATGGGCATCTCTTTGGGGGTCCCCCCCCAATACTGGCTGCATCTCTGTCTGGCCAATCAGCTCATCTACCCTTGTTGCTAGGAGACTGCTCCGAGGACAGCCAGCTGGCTTCCCTGTAGCAAGGCTGGCAAAGGGCTAGAACTGCAGCTGGGCCTGCTTTGGCGTCTGGTTCACCAAATGCCGCCAAACGCTGACTCCCCCTTTTCTGATTTTATTCACTTATTTTGGGTTTTTGAGACAGGTCTCACTATGTAGCCCAGGCTGGCCTTGAACTCACAGCAATCCTCCTGCTTCAGCCTCCCCAGTGCTGGGATCACAGGTCAGCGACCAGCACGCCCAGCCTAACTCTTCTTCTGGTTTCCTCAGGTTTTCTGCCACACTAGCGTGTGCTAGGGTTATACACCCCCAGCTCATCACGTAAATGTGCTAAGGCAATGCGGAGAGCACAGACCGAGGTGAGCTGGGCCTAGTGGCCCACACCTGTAATCCCAGCACCCGGGAGGCTGAGGCAGGAGGACTGAAAGTTCAAGGCAGCCTGGGCTAGACAGTGAGTTTGAGGTCACCCCAGACCCTGACCATCCCAAGAAAGACCAAATAAAACAACACAAAATCCTGGAAAGGGAAGGGGAAGTGGGAGGGAAACCTGTTGCTAGTTAAGCCGGACAAGTGCAAACTCCACGGTGGCGGTGACTCCCACGGGAGCCTCTCCACCATTTCCGCCGGTGTCCCCCAGGAGCGCCGGGGTTAGGAGCCGGGCAGGGTGCACACGGCGTAAGAACCACGGCTGCCCCTTCCCGTGAGGACCAGCAGCTTGGGTCTGCCGGTGCGCCAGGCGCTTTGCTCGGCCCTCAGCCGAGAGGGTCACCAGCACCCAACAGGTTTTTACCGGGCCTTGCAGCTGGTGGCCGGTGACAGGTGGCCTGGGGCAGCAGGGCGCGGGGGCGGGGAATCGCAGGCAAGGGAGTGGGAGGACCGGGCGCCTGGCAGTGTGCCCGGGCCTGTCCTGGGTGCTCCGGCCCCACAGGGACAGGAGTGGAATTACTTCCTTATAATAGGGTCAACAGACCAGCCTGCCTGGCCTCTGCCACCTGCTTGCAAGGTGGGGCCCCCAGTCTCCCAGGCTGAAGCGCCTGACCCCACCCCGGCCTGAGTGTGGGACTGTGGGACGGCTGAGACGGACAAAGGGGAGTCGAGATGGGGGCTGCCGTCCTGTGACCCTCCTGCTTAACCCACAAACTGAAAATAAGACTGCAGAGAAAGCTGGGCGTGATGGTGCGCACCTGCAATCCCAGCACTCCAGAGGCTGAGACAGGAGGGTGGCTGTGAGCGCAAGGCCAGTGTGACACGCAGTGAGACCGTCTCACAGAACCAACCCTCCCACCCATCCAACCAAATAAAGGACCACGCCTGGCAGACTCTTACCCAAGACCCTGGAAGAGCATTTATTTTCAGCATTAGATTAACAACGGTCTCCCAAATCCCTGTCCCAGGTAGTGGCCCCCAAGCTGCAAAGCCACCTAAGTTTCCAGTGACTCCTGAGGAACCACCGGGCCTGATAGCAGCCGGGCCCAGGGGCTCTGTGCTGGGGCGTTTCCTGCCCGGGGGTTGGGAAGGAGCCGAGAGATCAAGGAGAAACCTTTGGTATTTGGACATCCGGGCCCTCCACGGCGCCTTCCGGGCCTGCTTTCTGGCCTCGGCTGGAGAAGAGGCAGAGGGGGAGGCGCAGGAGGAGGAGGTGCTGGAGGAAGAGGCGGGGGGACCCTCAGGCCCTGACCGCCCCCAGCTCAGGTTGGGCCGCAGCCTGGGCGCACACACGAGTCGACCTTGGTTGGCAGAGAACCACCTGGGAGAGGGATGCTCAGTGCCCTGGGGCCTGTCCCCAGTCCTGAGGAGAAATGGGAACTGTCACCTCGGGACTCTGAGGACAAATGCAGCTGAACCCACCGGAGCCTCAGAGGGACCCCTGCGGGCAGTGGGACGGGCTGTAGAGAGACCCCCGGCCCCACACCGGACCTGCGCTAGAAGGAGTGGCAGAACACGTGGTCCTCGAAGACCTGCAGCTCCGAGGCCGGGAAGACCCTCGCACAGAGTGGACAGATCAGCCCAGGGTCCTGCGCCTGCGGTGGCTCCTCAGTGTGCTGCTGGGGTGACATGCGACAGGTCTCCGGGGAGAGCTGCCGGGAGAAACAGAGGCTGGGATGAGCATCAGCTGTGGGGAGCAGAGACTCAGCTGCACCCCTGGCGCCCTGAGGGAGGTACCCGCCTATCATCCCAGCTACTGGGAAGGCCGAGGCAGGAGGATACAGAGTTCACGTTTGGCCCAGGCAATTTAACAAGACTGTCTCAAAATAAATTTTTAAAAAAGGAGCTTGTTGTGGTGGCATCTACCTGTAATCCGGGCACTCGAGGGGGCTGAGGCAGGAGGACTCAAAGTTCTAGCCCAGCCCGGGCAACTCAGTGAGACACCACCTCAGGAAAAGAGCTGAGGGTGCCGCTCAGTGCGGAGGCCCCGGGTTCCACCCCAGCACGGGGGAGCACCAGGGGAGCACCAGGGAAGCAACAGCTGCCCGCTGGAGGAGCCCTGGCACTCTCAGCCCTGGGCGGAGGGCACCCAGCCGCCTGCTTGGCCTCTCCCGGCTCCTCCTCGCCCCTGCACACCGAGCTCCCAGCAGGGTCCTCATCTCCGCAGGCACCTTAGGCCTGGCCTGCACCCCGGCCCGCCTGCCCTGGACTCGGCATGTGCTGAGCAGGGCGGGTCTCGGGGACCCGTGAGGTTCATGGGGGAGACACTCACCAGGCCAGAGGTGGAACTTTCTTGGACACCTGAGGAGAACAAAAAAGACTTCAGTGACAAAGCATCACTCTTCACACACATGGTACTCTGTTCTGTTCTGAGACAGGGTCTCAGTGCATAGTCCAGGCTGGCTCTGAACTATGTAGCCCACGCTGGCCTTGCTGGGAACTGGCTAGGATCCTCCTGCCTCCCGAGCGCTGGAACTCTAGGCTTGTTCCACCACAATTTACTATATTGTATTTTAAGTAAATTAATTTTCTGTTAAGTCATCTTCAAAAATTCCATTTTGATTGTTTGCTGCTAGTGTAAAGCAAGTGACTTATAATAGTAATGCAACTGATTTATATACTGATCTTTACCCAGAATTTTACCAAACTCTTTTTTGCTGCATGTTACTAATGCAGAATAGTGAAGTCTAAACTCTTATTTGGTTCAAATCTCTTACTTTGTAGAGTGGTTGGTTTCTTTATATACAATTATCTCCTAAATAAATGAGAAATACCTGTATCTTTTATTCTTTGTTGAAATGGTTTTATTTAAATTTTGAATTTAAAGCCAGGCATGGCGGCACATGCCTGTAATCCCAGCACTTGGAAGGCTGAGGCAGGAGGATCACCACGAATTCAAGGCCAGCCTTAGCTACATAGCGAGCCCAAGACCAGCCTGGGTTACATAGCGAGACCCTGTATAAAAACACCAAACAAACAGTAAGAAAAAGAAAAAAAGAACTTAAATTCTTAAAACAGCAGTGTTTCTGAACTGCCAACCATCCTGGGTGTCACTGAAACTGCTAATGTGATCACTTACAGGGCACAGGACAAACTATAACAATGAGGGTCCCCAGGCTATCGCCCTGCAGCAGGACAGGGCCCGAGGCCTCCGTGTGGCCGGAGCCCCTACGTCCCCTCCCTTTCCTCTGCCGTGGCCCGGGGTGGGGGGGGGCACCAGACCCGGGCCGAGGCTGCTGGGCAAACACTGCGCTGGGCGTCACCTCGGCCACACGCAGGCTCAGCACGAGACCCCCGGCAGGGAATCCGGGCCTCCGACAAACTCTGCAGGCCCACGGCCTTCAGCCTCTCTGGGCTGGGGGTTCTGGGGTGAACCTGGGAGTCAGCCCTCTGAGGACTCCTCATGGGGGCTGTGTCCCTGAAAGTGGCAGTGCCCACAGGAGCTGGGGTCCTGGCACCTTGGAGCCCTGTGACCCTGCCAGCTGCTGGCAACAATTCCTTCCAGGTCCTCTGTCTCTGTCCACCTGACCAGCCCAGGGACGCAGGTGTCCCCCCTCGCCAGGCCCACTCCTCAGACACCTGAGGGCCGCCATCCCCCCCCCCGAACCCTGTCTGCAGAAGCTGCCGGGCCGGGCGAAGGACAGAGAAGGCCAAGGCGCTTCATGGGTTTCCCGCCAAAAATAAACCTGCTCCCCGGGGGTCGTGCAGACTGGTTATGACCCATGAAATAAGATTCTTTCTTCAAGGGGTCCCAAGGAAGCAAACAAGGTGTCACGTGGCTTCAGGAGAGAGAGGGGAAAAGCTTCCCGTGTGACAGGGACACATTTGTTACCCCAGGGCCTGGTGAGACCCTCATAACCTTGGCTGGGGAGCCTGCTGCCGGCCTTGCGCTCTTCCCTGCCCCTGCCCTACCCCTGCCCTTGCCTCGCTTCTCTGCGGTGCCCATCTGACCCCTTCCCGGGGTGCCATCCGCGCCTGCCCGCCTGCTGCCATGGGTGAGGAGCCGATTTGCGCCTTTGGAATTCCGAGCTACTGCTCAATTAACACCACTGCCCGGCCCTGGTGTTTCTACTCCTGGGTGTCTGCCCAGCGATCCTATCAATGGGACTGCACTTGATTAGCATCTTGGAACAAAAGAGAAAAGGAAACCGAGCGGGGACAGGGAGGCAGGCAGGGCCTCTCACCGGAGTACGGGTTTCCGAAGACGAGGGCCGGCTTCTGTCGGGCGCCCTCCCGAGCGGACGCGGGCGCCTGGCGCAGCACAGGGCCAGAGTCCAGACCCATGTAACCGAGCAGCCTGCTGTTCTCCTGCTGCAGGAGCTGAGGGCAGAGGGTTCCGGCTGTGATGAATGCAAGCAACCCACAGCCCCTGGGCACTGGCTGGGGACGTCAGCTAACGACGTGGCACAGTGACGCCAAGTAAGTAACAACCCGCAATTCCTCAACGGCGGAAGTGGCACTCTAACAGTCCAAGTTTTGAGTTGCTTACATCTGAAGCTGAGTTTTTTTGCTGAATTTTGTTCACGTTAACACAAAAAAGAATTTTAGATGGGTGTGGTGATGCGGGACTGTAATCCCAGCACCTAGGAGACTGAGGCAGGAGGATCACTGTCAGTTTGAGGTCAAACTGGGCTACATGGTGAGACCTTTCCTCAAAAAAAAAAAAACAAAACCGAAATAAAATGAAACAAACAATAATTAAAAAAAAATAGTGCCTGCCTGGCAATCACAAAGTCCTAAGTTTTAGTCCCAGTACAAACAGAAAACTTCAAACTAACATACCCCAGCTAAAGGGGATATACAAATGTTTGGATGCAGGAGGGGGTGGCAGGGGCTCTCCTGAGAATTCCTTGTTTTGTTGTTTGAGACAGACACTATGCAGTTCAGACTGGCCTTGAGCTCACTACGCAGCCAGGCAGGCCTCACATTTAACGCCAACCCTCCTGCTTCAGCCTCCCGAGTGCAGAGATTACACGTGTGTGCCTCCATGCCTGGCTGAACTGTGCACTTTAAAACTATTAAAGTAATACATTTTGTGTTATGTGGGTTCCTTTAAAACCACAATTAAAAAGAAAAAGACACGATCCCTTAGAGACACAGACAAGGAGGTTACAGGAAGGTGGAGCAGAGGACAACGCAGGGACAAATGGGAGTGGCGGTGACCGTGGAGTGTGGACACCTAGTTCTCTGAAGCTGGGGTGCAGGTGACCTTAAGAGCAGTCACTGCCGCCTTCATCCTCTTCCTCCTCAGCCAGCTGTTCAGTCTGTCACCCCAGCTCAGTGCGGACGCACAGAGGGTGACACATGGTGAAGGACGGATGGATGAAGAAGGAATGAGCGAACCGGGGAGTGCACGGCACCTGCCAGGAGCCTACCGTGGGTCCAGCACCCAGACAGACGGCCTCTGCTCCCGGTCGGTCAGCAGCAAGGAGAAGGAAGAGGTGGTGCTGAAGGACAGGGGGCCCAGCCGGCCGGGAAGCGTGGCAGCAGCCAGCCAGCGAGCGGGCTGCGCGGCCCAGGGAGGGCTTTAGGGCACGTGCGCAGGCCAGACTCCATTTATGCTTTCCTCACACCCCCAGGCCCTTCTTCAGCTCCCCATTTCCCCGGCCCGGGGCCCCTGCTGTCTGTCGCGCTCACCTGGCTCCCCCTCTCCAGCTGCTCCTTCCCCGCTCGCAGGTGGTCACACAGGAGCTTGCTCTCACCCAGGCGTCTGGACAGGTCCAGGTTTTCGTCCTGCCAACAATAAAAGCATAGCGTGAGCATCACCCGCCACTGGCCAGGACGGGGCTGCTGGGCATGCGGGTTGGGAGGACAGGGGCTAGGTTGGCACCGTGGTGCCATGGCCGGGGCGCTGCTCACAGATGACACAAAGGACTCCACTGAGCGCCTGGAGGCCTGGCTGGCTCTGAGGTGCAGGGTTTCTGTCACTGCTTAGCAGCAAGTAGGAGAAGGAAAGCAGGACACAGGGCAAATTTGGGGAACCCCTCAGAGCACTGAGCCAGAATCAGGGGTGGATAGAGCGTCGCTTGACCCCACCCAGCCTTGGAAATCCCCCGTTTGCTCTGAACCAACACCTCCCTCACTCCGTAGCCTACGGCTCTAGGCTCAGTGATGTGGCCCCTTCCTGGAAGGGCAGGATCTGGGCTCAGGTCCCAGTGAGGAAAAAGGGATGTGGAAAGCCTGTCTGAGGTCTTCAGAGCCCCGGGGTGTGTGTGTGTGTGTGTGTCCCAGGCCGCCCACCTGCACACGCACATACTTAAGCTAATCCTACTAGTGAGGTTTGGTTCCAGGAGTTTTTATTGAATGCTGGAGCCCAGGCCGCTGCGTGCTGCCTGTGGGCCCTGAGGCAGCGACACTGGCCAGCTGCTACTTTACGCCTGCGCTGCCCGGAGGCTCCTGGCACCCCATCCCCACTGGCTCCTGCTGGCTCTTCTGCTCCTGTGCCAGCTCCTCTTCCTCATAAAGCAGAAATAAGAAAGGGCTGAAGCCAGGCATGGTGGTGCACGCCTGCAACCCTACCGCTGGGGAGGCCGAGGTGGGAGCACTGCTGCATGTTCGAGACCAGCCTGGGCTACAAAGTGAGCTCAAGGCAGCCTGAACCGCATAAACTGCTTAGTGAGACCCTGTCTCAAAAAAATTAAAAAAAGCAGAAAAAAAAAGAAAAGGAAGGGCTGGGGTTATGTAACTCAGGCAGGTACATAAGCACCAGCCTGGCAAGCACGAGGTCGTGAGTTCGATCCCCTGTACCAAAAGTAAGAAAGAGCTGTGTCTGCACCGATCTGCCAGCGACCACGGTTCTTCCCTGGGTGCCAGGGCCGGGGACCCCCACCCGGGTCCTGGGGATCACAGGGGCCTTCCCTTCCTTTCAGCAGGAAGGTAAGTTTTTCCCCCCTCAAGGCTCTGACCTCCCGGGCCGTCTCGGCACCGCAGGCCAGGGCGCCCTCTTCCTGGGCCCGCTGTCACCTACCCGCGCGGCCGCCCGGAGCTGCGGGACCTGTCTGTGCAGCCGGCGGCACTCCTTGTCCTTGTACTTCTCTAAGAGGCAGGCCTTGCCCGCCTCCACCTACGCCTTCAGCGGCGCCACCTCTCGCGCTAACTGCGCCTCCACCGCCTTCGCCCTCCCAGGCTCCTGAAGTGTGACACGCAGGCCTCACGTTAGGGGCCCTGGGGTCTACTGTCCCAAGGAGACAGAGGGGAAAGGGGACAAGAAGGAAGTGAAGGGCGGTCCCAGCACGGTGAGTGTCACGCCAGCATGCGCTGCAGACAGACACCGGGAGAAAGGAGCACAGAGAAGGAAAACCCAGGGGACCTGCACCGTCCCGAGCAGGGCGAGCCTCTGATGGCTACAGATTAAAACTCGTTTCTTTGCAACGCAGAGGGCACAAACCCAAGGGGCCAGGCGGGCAGTGAGCTGAATCCGGGCAAGCAGGGCAGATGGGCTGGGGATGTCACTCGGGGTGAGGGTCCAACACCGCGGCACCACTCTGCCCCAGGTCCTGCGGCTGGGTAGGAAGGCGGGCGCGGTGCCAAGGGAGCCTCCGAGTTTTCAGAAGGGGCCAGAGATACAAAAGCTTTCTGGGAAATGTTCTCATCTTCAATTGTTGGCCACTAAGTTTCTAAAGAAAGTACTACGCAAGCTAAGGAAAGCATTTTGTGGGCTAAATTCCACTCGAGCCGCCGGGTCTGCAAACTTTCTGGCACACTGGGAGACAGTGCACGTGCGCAGTAGCGATATGGCGCACGCGCAGTTCACGCGCATCAATCTACAGTGCGCGTGCGCAGTCTTTCACTGAGCCGGCTACACGGGAGAGCCACGTGCGTGACGCAAGCTGCATGTCAACCTCAGGTGAGCCTCCCACAGCAGGGTTTCTCGTCATCTCACTTCGGAGCAGGAAAGAGGGCTGGCTACCAGACGCCCATCAGCGTCATGAGGGCTGTGTTGAGACAGGGTCTCGCTATGCAGTCCAGGCTGGCCTGGAGCTCACTGTGTACCCCAGGCTGGTCTCGAACTTGCAAGGATCCTCCCGCCACAGCCTGCCGAGTGCTGGGATGACAGGCGTGCACCTCCACACCCTGCAAGGCCTCGACAGCGTATTATAGGAAATTAGCAGTCACTTAGGCTCTCCTTACTCCAGCACTGAGGCTCAGAATGATCCGCAGTGGTTCAAATACAGTAATGGTGACAGGGCTGGCTCTGAGGGTGGTAAGCGCCCTTCACTGCCCTGCAGTGATGCTACTGGAGGGAACGGGTGGTTGTGTGTGATTTCTGGCCCAGGCCTCCTGGGATCGTCCTGTCCTTTACCTCCTAGTACCCCTGTCCTGAGCCCCTTCCTAAGGTTCTCTGTCCTTTTGGGGATACAGCAGAACACCCCGGGGGAACGCCAGCCGGTCCCACTTCTCCCTCCCTCCCAGCCACATAGACAGACGTGCCATCAAGTCCGCCTGCGTCTTCATGGCAGCTGTTTCTCTCAGCTTCATCTCCTCCACCGTCTGCTCGAGCTTCCGCTGCTGCTCCCTCTGCACAGAAGACAAGAGGCTGGTGTTGCCGTGAGAAAACCCATGCACGTGGTTTGCGCAGGTGTGCACACACTGGCTTGCATGCACACAGCGGGGAGCCCTGGAGGGGAGAGGCTGCCTCTCGGCCGCCGGCGGCTCCCTGGAGACTTGGCCCAGGCCCCCAGGCACTCGACAGAGCAAGATCAGCGAGAACATTGTTTCCCCTTGACACTACCTGTTTGGTTAGGCTGAGGCAGAGCTCCTTATTTCCTTCCGTCAGACGCTGCAGCTGCTCCGTCTTTTCCTGGTTTCCCCGGACCAGCTCCTCCATTGCTCTCTCTTGATTTAGCAGCTGGGACTGAAGCAAAAACGGTGAATCACCGCAACAGAACAGGAGACTGGCCAGGCACGGTAGCGCATGCCTGTCACATCTGCACTCGGGAGGCTGGAGCAGGAAGATCACTGAGAGTCTGAGGCTGGCCCAGACTACAGAGACCCTGTCTCCACAAAAGCCCAAAACAAAACGAAACAAAACAGTGTGCAAGGCAGCCCCTGGTCCACACTGGAAAATACATGTGACCAGAGCTTCTGTCTGAGTGCTGGGCAGGCAGTGCAGGGGACACATCTCTGGCTGGGTTAGAGGGGGCAGAGTGAAAGCACCTGCAGGCAAAGGTGTGGCGTCACCCACCTGCAGCTCCGCCACCCTGGCTCCCAGCTGCTCATTTTCTGAGCGTATCTTCCGGTCCTGTTCTTTTAGTCTGCAGCGGGGAGAGGTGGGAGACCAAGACGGGGAGACGTGAGAGAAGTCTGCGCACTGCTGGTCCGTGTCGCAGCCCTAACCCTGCAGCGCTGACCATGCCCTTGGATCCCCAAACAGGAAGTGCCTTAGACGGGGTGTCCACAGAGCAGCGCCCCCAGCCCGCTCGGCTGCACACACTCACTGAAGTCGCTCGCCATCCCAGCGGGCCTTCTGCGCCTCCACCTCCTGCTCCAACTTCTTCTTGACATCCTGTAGAGCGTCTAGTTCTTCCTGTAAGTTGAAACACCATCAAAAGAATGGACTGCTTCTGAGACACACTTTATTTTGAGACAGGGTCTTGCTATGTAGTTCAGGCTGGCTGTGAATTCCATGAGAGCCTCCTGCCTCGGTCTCCTGAGCACTGGGATTATAGGCATCTACCCACCCTGACACCCAGCCTCTAAAACACATGTTGTATTTAAGACATGTGCTCACTTCACAGCACATATACTAAAAAAGTATTTGATGCAGACTACCAACATTTTCTGGGGGTGCTTTTGGAGGAAGGGTCTTGCTATATAGTTTAGGCTGGCCTTGAACTCAGAGTATAGTCCAGGCTGGCCTCCAGTTCATGGTGATCCTCCTGCCTTAGCCTCTCACATACTGGGTTTACAGGCTTACATCACCACAACCAGCTCTAGTCAACAGAATTTACTGAGCACTTACTGTATGTCACAGCATACGTTTACCGAGCCTTGCTGTGTGTCATCACAGCAGGACAGGGTGAAGAACTATCCGAGTGGAGGGATTTCTACATTGAAACGGTTTTAATTATGTTCTTATTTATGGTTTTGTGGTGCTAGGGAACAAACCACGAGTCTTACATATGCCAGCCAAGCACTCTACCTCTCAGCCACAAACCCAGCCCGTTCTCTCCGAACCAAACATGCACCTACCCTGACTGGCTGTTATGTGTGTGCCCGTCATCTCAGTACCCTGGGAGGCTGAGACAGGAGGAGGAGAAGCCCAGCCCGGGCAACTTCATGGGGCTCTGACTCAAAAATACATAAATAAGTAAACAGGACTGCAGCTCAGTGTGAGGGCCCTGGGATCAACCCCCAGTACCTCAAAAAAAAAAAAAAAGAGGGCTGGATGTGGGGGCACACGCCTGTCGTCCCAGCACTCGGGAGGCTGAGGCAGCAGGATCGTTGCCAGTTCAAGACCAACCTGAGCTACAAAATGAGCTCAAGGCCAGCCTGAGACACTGCATAGTGAGACCCTCTCTCAAAAAGACAAAAAAAAAAAAAAAAAAAAAAAAGTAGCCACATTAAAAATTAAAAAGAAATGCATGGAATGAATCTGAATCTTAGTATATTAAACCCAATAGAGCTAAAGAGTCATCTCAACCTGGGGCAATACAAGGGAACAGAGTATCTCGCACACTGAGCCCCTGAGGTGGGGTGCGCTGTGCGTTTCAGGGGCTTAGCAGCCTCGTGTGCCCTACTGGCCTCTGCACTGTCCCTAAATGTTTGTCTTTTTTCTCTTTAACTTCCTTTTGCACTGACATCAACTGTGGCTGTCAATATCAACTTCCTGTTTTTATTTATGTTTTTGGGTGACAGAGTCTCACCATGTGATTCAAATGACCTTGAAACTGTACTCTCCTGCCTCAGCCTCCTGAGTGCTGGGATTATGGGGGTGCACTGTGATGCCTGGGTGCCTGCCTTTAGCATTAAGTTTTTCAAATGTCTTCTTTATAGTCTTTGGAGAGGGGGAAAAAAACCCTCTTTCGCTTCTCTTCTATTATCGGCCCTCATTCACTGCTGATGTGGAGCATAATTCAAAAGAGGAGGAGCAACAAAACAGCTGGGACATCATGACGTCACTTTAATACTAAGGCCTTGGTCTTTGGTGTCCACACTGCAGCTAGGCCAAGGAAGGCCTCAAATTATAAACGGGCAGAGGGATTACTTAATACTGCAGGGTCAGCCCAGACAATGACCTGCAGTTGGAAGGGTTCCTTTCTATTCTATTTCTTTCTTTTTATTTTGCAGTGCTGGGGATCGAGGTGTCGCATGCTAGGGACGCCCTCACCTCCTGAGCCCCACGCCCACCCCGAGCTTCCCGCCCAGAGACCAGGAAACCTCAGACCAGGACACCCGGGGACCAGGGCCAGGACGGCTGGGGAGAGCACCGCGCTCGGGCTCGGAGCGGCGCACCTGCCTGAACCGCAGCTCGGCCTGTGCTGCAGAGCTCTGCTCCTCCAGGCGGGCGCAGCGGGCCTTCAGCTCCCGGTTCTCCTGGCGGAGCTGCTTGTTGTGCTGCTCAGTCTCCTCCACCTTCACCTGCGAAAGAGCACCCCCGTGACGTGCAGGCTCCCCGCACGGAAGGGCCCTCTGTGCTGGGCGCAGTGGGGCGCACACGCCTGTCACGGCAGTGCCCGGGGGGCCGAGGGTTGCTGTGAGCTCGGGCCAGCCTGGGCTACAGAGCGAGACTGTACCCAAACTGACCCCGCCCCCAGAAAGCACCCCCGTGCTGGGTGGCCGGGGCTGCCGCCTCCCATTCTCTAGTGACGCTTGTGCCCCACGTGCAGGTGCAGAGGCTGTGGGGGAGGCGGCAGCCCTGCTGGTACTGCCGGACAAAGCAAAAAGCAAGCCGTGAGCTGAGGATTCTCCCTGCAGGTGCTTAGCGCTGCCTGTCTCTCACAGCACTAGGCTCTGAGGACGCCGTGTTTAACACTTTTGTTGTTGTTTTTTAGACACAGTTGCGCTATGTAGGCTGGGCTGGCCTCAAACTCACTAACACCCTCCTGCCTCAGCCTCCAGAGTGCTGGGGTGACAGGGTGCACCAGCACGCCCCATTTAACTGACTCTTCCAGCAGCCCCACTGCCCGCCCCGGTGTGTCATGGAAAGTCCTCATCCGCTCAATGAGGAAGGAAGTGGACCCGCCACTCAGGTGTGACAAGCTCTGGGGCACAACTCAGAGGTGCAAATACCGAGGGCCTCTCTCCAGCGGGGCTTTCTGCTGGGTTTGCTGGTGCCGGGCAGATGGTTTTGTTTTGCTCTGGGTCTGTGAGTTAGGGTCTCGCTAGGTTGCCCAGGCTGGTCTTGAGCTCATGAGCTCCAGCGCTCTGCCCAGCTCAGCCTGCCGGGAACTGGGTGACAAGTGTGTGGCACCCTGTGCAGGCCCACAGAGCTCTTCTGTCACAGTGGTGGTCACACACGCAGCGGACAGAAATTCACCCAGGACAGTGAAGGCAAGAGCTGAGCGCCCAGTGAGCTGCAGCGGTGCTGGGGAAGGGCGAGAGCCCCTCTGCCAGGGTCTCCGTACTGTGCCGGTCTCTGTGTTCAGATATCCCAGGACACCTAACTGACCCACAGCCCCGCCCAAGGCTGTCACCCCAGCGGCAAGAAGGGCTTGAGACAGACGACCTCAGACCTTGGTGGTGACAACCAGGAGGTCGTCCTCACTTTCTGGACGGAACTGGAAAGGGACACTTGCTCCCCGGACCAAGCCATCTTGGTCCACGTAGCAGAACTGGTAATACTCGTCATCCTTGGGCAGGTAATAAGCTGAGGACACACAGAGTTTGTATTTCAGAATAAGATCTCTTCCCAAAACATTCAACCGGGAAGCCTTTCCTCTGCCCCAGAGAGCCTGAGCTCAGGGAGCTGCCCGGTCTGGCCGAGGTCTCCACACCTTCAAAACAGGCTTTCTCACCTTTGAACTGGACTTCCTGCTGCTTGGTCACATTGGTGCCCGCATCGCTGGGCAGAGCCACCCACATGAAGGTGTAGTACTCCCGGGTCGTCTTCCATCCCACCTGCGAGGACAGTAGTGCTGGGGCTGAGGCTGCACAGAGGGACCCCCAGGGGCTGTGGCTTCCTAGAACACACTTCCCCTTCTTTGCTTGTGTTGGAAATACAGGCTAGGCATAGGGGCACATGCCTGTAATCCCACCACTCGGGAAGGCTGAGGCAGGATACTGCTGTGAGCTGGCCTGGGCTGCATAGTGAGTTCAAGGTCAGCTTGAACTACTGAGTAAGACCCTGTCTCAGAAGGAAAACTGAGGCCCACACACAGTTAAAAACACCAATTCAGAGGCGCTAGAAAAAACCAAATCAGAAATAATTTCTTAGCTCACTAGAGAAATGGTGACCATAACGAAAGAATTGCTTAGTGAGTCCAAAGCAGATACAGATGAAAACATTAGGAAAAGGGAGAAACCATTAACACCCAACATAGGAAAGAAATGGAGCCCATGGAGGTCAGCACAGACATCCACAGACATCCAGGAGGTTAGCGAAATTCCACAGCAGAATGCACCAGGGTGAGGTCAGAATTTCAGATACAGAAAGCAGGACTGTGACTGGCAATCCTGAAAAGAAAGATTTCTTAAACACAGTAAGGGACCATGAGAAAATCCAGCAGCTGATGGATGATGCAAAGAAAAACAACAGAATATGACTGGACTCAGTGAAAAAGCAGGAGATATCACAAATGATATAAAAAACCTGTGTACAAAAATCATGACAGAAAACGTCCCTGATAGGGAAAAAGAATTTGACACACAGATAAGTGAGGCATATAGAACTCCAATTAGCCATGACAAAAAAAAAATTCTACAGCAAGGCATGTAATAGTCAAGATCTCAGAAGAAGAAAAAAAATCTCAGAAATTCAACATAAGAACAGAACACTAAAAGCAGTTAGATTGGGACCAGAGATATAGCTCAGCGACACAAGTGCCTGCCTGGCAAGCACGAGGTCATGAGTTCAATCCCTGGTAAAACAACAACAACAAAAAAAGAAAATAAAAAATATTAGAGCACCTAAGGAAATTCATGACCACTAAACCAGCACTCCAAAATGTCCTGAAGCGCATTCTAAAGAGAGATAAACGAGGACTGTAACTCCATGAACCCCAACAGAATGAATCCATCAGGAAAGGCAAGCAATTAAACGGGGGAAAAAGGGGGAACCAACAACAGGAAAATAATATAAGGATAAATGAGTACATATCATTTATAACCATCAGTATAAATGGCCTCAATTCACCAATCAGAAGGCACAGACTGGCAGAATGGATCAAGAAGCAAGATCCAACAATATGCTGCATATAAGAAACACATTTAATTAAAGAAAAAATTTCCAAGACTGAAAGTCAAAGGATGAAAAACAATAATACTCCATGAAGCAGGAACCCAGGAAAAACCAGGGGTAGCTATTCTATTTGGAGACAAAGTTAATTTCAAGCCTGAGGGGTCAAGACAGACAAAGAGGCCACTACATCTTGTTAAGGGAAAAATACAAGAGGAAAAGAAGACAATCAAATATATACATGCACCAAATCCCTGCACACCCAACTAAATCAAACAAATACTAATGGACATGAAAAGTCAAAGTAATGGTTGATACACTGTGTCAACTTGAGAAGTTTAGAAGTTTAAGGAAGTGAGCTGACCCAGCAGGAGGCCAGGGTCCTCACTTTGTAAACATCCTTATCCTGTACAAGAGGAAGGCAGGGAGATGGTGTGAGTGCTACACCTGCAGTAGGGCAGGTAGCCTGCAGACAATGTAAGGGAGGAAAACAGGCTTGTTCGCTCCTTTTTTGCTCTTGCTGCTTCTGCTGTCTTCTGCCACCTTGACCGAGCTGCCCCAGTGTCATACCACCCTACCTTGGAGCCAGCTGTTTATGGACTGAAACCTCCACAAACTGTGAGCTTAAATAAACCTTGCCTTCCTTAATTTTGGGTGTCAAGTATTTTGTCTCAGTAAGGAGAGAAAAGTCTCCAAGACACATTAATATAGTTGTCATGAGGGAACTCAACAGCCCACTGTCACAAAGAGATAGGTTAACTAGAAAAATAATCAACAATGAAACATTAGAACTGAACCAAACCTGTGAACAAACGGACTTAGCCGATATCTGCAGAGTGCTCCAGCCCACAGTCTTAGAACACACTCTCTTCTCACTTGCACATCGGATATTCTCCAAATAGACCACATACTAACTCACAGAACATGCTAAAGTAAATGCAAAGGAACTGAAATTACCCCAGATATACTATCAGACCACAGGGCAATGAGATTGGAAATCAATGGCAAAAAAACCCACAAAAATTTCACCAACACATGAAAACTAAACAGCACCCTCCTGAATACCCAATGGGTCACAGATAATATTAAAGAAGAAATTATATAGTTTCTACAATTAAACAACAATGCCAGTACAACATATTGGAATTTCTTCACAGGAAGAAAGACAGCTTCTTCAATAAATGATGGGGCTGGGGGTTTAGCTCAGCAGCATAAGCACCTGCCTGGCAAGCATGAGGTCGTGGAGTTCGATCCCCAGTACCAAAAAATAATAATAATAATAATAATAAATGATGCTGGGAGGTGGGTGTGGTGATACATGCCAGTAATTCCAGCACTTGGGAGGCTGAGGTAGGAGGACTGCTGCACATCTGAGGTTAGCCTGGGCTATGCAGTGAGTTTAAGACCCTCCCCCCCAAATTACAAAGCAAGACTCTATCTCAATCAATCAATCAATAAAAATAAAATAAAAAATTTCTGGAAAAACCTGATTTCTATATGCTGAAGACTAAAACTAGACCCAATGTCATCATGCAATAAACTAAAATCAAAATAGATCAAAGATCTAAATATTGAAACAGAAACACTAAATCTGCTGGAAGAGAGACTAGGCAGAACCCTTGAAGACACTGGTGTAGGCAAAGACTTTTTGAACATAACCTCAATTGCATGGAAAATATTACAAAGAATCAACAACTGGGATGTCATCTTATTAAAAAGCTTTTACACAGGAAAAGAAATCATCAGCAGACAATGCATTGATGGGAAAAAATTTCTGCCAGCTACTCCTCAGAGGACTAATATCTATAACATACAAAGAAGTGAAAAAACTGAGACCCTCCTCTCAAAATTTAAAGACTAAATCCAAAAAATGGGCATCTGAGATGAACACAGACTTTTCAGATGAAGAACAAACAGCAAATAAATGTATGAAAAAAAAATGTTCAAAGTCACTGGTTGCGAGATGCAAATTAAAACAATGCTGAAATTCCATCTCGCTACAGAAATAATGGCTATTGTCAACAAATCAACCAATAACAAATGCTGGTGGGGCTGTAGGGAAAGAGGACCCCCTTTCTCCACTGTTGGGGGTAGTGCAGGCTGGTGTAATCAGTGTGGAGATTCCTCAAAAAACTAGGAGTATAAATCCCATTTGACTCAGCTAATTACCTCGGTTGGTATCTTCCCAAAAGAATTAAGAGCATCATATCACAGTGACATATGCACACCCATGTTTATAGCAGCACAGTTTGTAATAGCTAAATCTTGGAAACAGCCCAAATGCCCATCAAGTGGTGAATGGGTAAAGATCCATTTTTTTAATTCAATGGAATACTACTCACCCATAAAGAAGGAAAAGCTTGAGACATTTATAGCTAAATGGACCTTAAGACCATATTCTTTTTTTTTTTTTTTTGATACCAGGGATCGAACTCACAACCTTGCACTTGCCAGGCAGGTGCTTACACCACTGAAATCCCTGGTCACTGAGACCATATTCTTAAGTGAAGTAAATCAGACAAACATGTTTAAATACCATATTGTCTGTTAGGTTGAGAAACTGAAAGTGTAAATAAGAACCAGAATGTATAATAGAAATTGTGAAAAATAAATTAGGCAAAACAAAAAGGGAACTAAGGAAGGAATAAGGGGAAAGGAAGAAAGAGAAAATAAAAAAACGAGAAAAAATGGAAATAAAGCTTTGTAAATAAGTAGGGGAGGAGGGGTTGAGGGGAGGGGAAGAGGGAAAGAAAGGAATCAAGATATATCGTGTACAGGTACAAATCCCTGATGATACATGTGATCAGTATGTGTATCTAGATTGTACCAATAAATTCAATTTTAAAAAATAAATAAAAACAAACACACCAACTGAGAAGAAAACAGAAAACTAGCTCTTCAACACCCTGGATACAAACTCCGAATTTTTTCAGCAAGTCAGATGAAGTGACTAGCTGATACGTTCTCGCCTTTCAAACCTTGATCTGCCTCCTTTTACACTGCTTTCTCAGTTGGAAAACACTTCTCACTTGCCCTCTCTGTGGCTCTGTCCTCCACTGTGTCCCATTCAGCCTTGTCATGTACAACCCAGTCTACTGCATTTATTTAGTTATTTTCTGAGACAGGGTCTTCATTTTGTACTTCAAGCTGGCCTTGAACTCACTATGTAGCCCAGGCTGGATTTGAATTCAGTGATCCTCCTGCCTCAGCCTGGTATGTGCCAGCACGGCCAGCTATACTAACTGCATTTTAAAAATCCATTCTTAGCAAGGCTTGATGGAGGCTGAGGCAGGAAAATGGCAGGTTCAAGCCCAGCTGAGCAACTCAGAGACCTTATGAGTTCTTGTCTCAAAAAGTAGTTTAAGCTGGTGTGGTGGCTCACGCCTGTAATCCCAGCACTTGGGAGGCTGAGACAGGAGGATCGTTGAGAGTTTGAGACCAGCCTGGGCTACAAAGTGAGCTCAAGGCCAGGCTGAACTGCATAGTGAGACCCTGTCTCAAAAAAAAAAAAAAAAAAGTAGTTTAAAAAAAAAAAGGGCTTGGGGCTGGGGATATAGCTCAGTAGCACCCCAGCCCGCAAGACAAGCCAGGTGTGGAGACGCACGCCTGTGATCCCGGCACTCTGGAGGCTGAGGCAGGAGGATGGGTGCCAGTTCGAGGCCAGCTTGGTACATAGTGAGTTCAAAGCCAGCCTGCACTTCTATCAAGACCCTGTCTCAAAGAAAACAAACAAAAACAAAAAACAAATCCCCAAACCAAGAAAATAAAACAGAGAAACCCACAACTGGCCAGACGTCATTCACAAAGTACAAACTAAGAGGAGCCAGCGCCTCCTTTGCAGCGGCGCTGAGCTCATTACTCACTCTGAAGATGCCAATCCAGTCCTTTCGACGCGGCGTGAACTGCTGGGTGAAGACGTAGTAGCAGGTGACGTCCGCCCCGGGCACGTAGAACTTGTCCACGCTGTTGAAGACGACCTGCGAGAAGCTGGCGTGGTCCAGCAGCACGGCCGCCGACGGCAGGTCTTCCTCTTCCGCCTTGTCCATGGCCGGCCTGTCGGGACGGAGCGCGGCAGGGCTCAAAAAGGGTCCCGCACGCCCAGCTTCTGGGCTCTCACCCAAGGACATTCTGTTCTAGGCGCTGCGGGAAAAGCTTACTTTCTGTTTCCATCTGAGCAGTTCGCATTCCGGACTTCCTATCTCCGGAGCCCACGGGCACCCGCACCGCCTCACACACACACACTCCTGACGTCTGCACACAGCTGGGTTGTTTTTCCTTCCTCTTAAAAAACAGTGTCAGAAAAAAAAAAATCCTAGCTGGGAAGCTGTGAGACCCAGGTTCTGCGGTTTTCACCCCAACAGGCCTGCTTCCGGTTTCCCCCCTTAATTCCTTCTATCCTGCAACTGTGAGGCACTTCCATTTGGGAGGCTCCACGCCAGGAGCTGAAGGTGGGGTTTGGGATAAAGAAGACATCGTGGGCCACACAGGGTGACGTTTAAGTCCCACTTTCCCCACTAAGTTTTCAAAGCCACGGGACTGGGTAATGAATCAGTGTGTAGCTCAGGCTGGACTCAACCCTGCTGGGAGTCTACTGCCTCAGCCTCCGGGGTGCTGGGACAGGCGTGCCCCCACGCGGGGAAATTTCTTCAGACTGAACCCTGGGCCTCACACATACCAGGCAGGGGTCATGCCCTCCTCTTAACTGGACAAGCCTGGAGGAATGACTGCTTTAGCTTCCTCTTGTCTTAAACAGGATGAGATGATGACCACTGAGGACAGCCATGGTCCCTGGTCTGACCGGCTTGCCCGGTTTAAGGGGCACCATGCCAAACCCCCAAAAGGCAGGAATGATTCCCTTGTGAACCCTCACTTTCACACTCCATTCCTGCCTTCTGCCCTGCTCAACTTCCGGCTCTGTGAACAGCTGCTGCTCTGAAAGGCAAGCAGGTCCTCTCGGTTCTTAGGGAAAAAGCAGCTGTCACAGCCAGCCAGATGGCAGAACACGTGCATGCGCGCGCGCACACACACACACACACACCAGCACACACGCAGTGACATGAAAGAGCTTCTAGTTCCAGGCTTATGCCCACTGAACAAAACCCAATCTCTTTCCATTCATCCCAGACACAGTCACCACCTGGAAGAGCCACCAGCTTTGTCTCCCTGCTCATTACAAACCCTAGAGGCTGCCACAGGCTCCTCATGTCCAGCTCTCTTCCCATTCCAGAGGGCTCAATGCTTGGTGCCCTGCTCAGTCAAAATGTGACCATTTTTGTTTTGTTTTTGTGGTGATGGTGGTTTTTTGAGACAAGGTCTCCCTATGGAGCTCAGGCTGGCCTTGAACTCATGGCGATCCTCCTGCTTCAGCTTCCTTAGCCCTGCGATAAAACTCAACATTTTTTTTTTTGAAATACAGGTTAAAAAGAAAGAAAGATAGAATTACATAGTGAGAGTCTGTCTCTAAAAAAAAAAACAAAACAAAAAACCCCTAACATTGAGCATGGTGGCACCCCCCCAGTAATCCTAGTAATCAAGAGGCTGAGGCAGGGCTGGGGATTTAGCTCAGCAGCATAAGCACCTGTCTTGCAAGCATGTGGTCGTGAGTTCCATCCCCGATAATAAATAAATAAATAAAATAAAAATTAAAAAAAAAAAAAAAAGAGGCTGAGGCAGATGGATCTGCCACCCTGACCACGTAGCCAGACCTGTTTGAACAACAACAAAAGCATCAACTTCCTCTTCCTTTAAACATCCTGCCTGCCACCCACTTCTAATTCGGGCAGTAGCTCACAGAGGTAGCGAGAAGAAACACAAGAAGCGCGCAAGTTAGATTTAGAATCCCAGAGAGCCACAGAGTCGGGAGAAAGCGGCGCGATGCGTGAGGCTGCCTCGCATCGTGGACCGGTGTTTCACCCCTTCCTTATTCCCGCCTCCAAATCAAAGACAGGGAAACAAAAAGGAATTTTTAAAAATGAAACCATCAAGTGTGGAAAATAGTACAGAGTCCACGAACTGCCAGGGACTCTTCTTGGTTTCTGATGTCCTTGTCAATGTTTTTTTTACAGGTTTCCAAAAGGATCAGGGCCCTCCAGGGGGCGGCTGTCACAGGAATGTATCTGCTTATGAGTTTCTTGAATTAGCTCCTGTTTCTAAGAAAACCTGACTCATCTCAACCACTGGGCTCCCGAAGCTGCTGTCTGAGCCCCAGGACTGCTCCTGATCCCCCCTCCCAATCTGTGACCACGTGGGCTTTCAGCAGGGAAGTGTCAAGTGCCTGCTAACACTTTCCCGGTGGCCTTTCTTCCTGCATTTCTCTGGAGCTATAAAGCCACAGGTGGCTTCTGAGTGAGTTCACAGAGAGAAATCAGATGCTTCCACCGGAGAGACATACTAAACAATTCTTCACTTGGGAACAGTGAAAATGAAGATTAGTACAAGTCAAATCACACTGAATCTAATTCCTTCACCCTTCTGCTGATTTTCTTTGCTACTGCTACTAGCAATTGGCAGATCCAATGAATGGATTTGATTTGGTTTGGTTGAGACAGGGTCTCACTATGTAGTTCAGGCTGGTCTTGACCTCATGGAGATCCTCTTGCCTCAGGCTCCTCAGTGCTCAGGATCAGAGGTGTGCCTGCCTCACCTGGCCTATGGTGAACAGAGCTGAATTCCATACCTCCCTGGCCTTAGTAGATGCTCACTCATGAGTGCTTGCCTATAATCCCAGCACTTAGGAGGCTGAGGCAGGAAGGTCAGTAGCTGAGGTCAACCGTTTAAAGTAGCCATCTGTCAGGTTCTGTACCAGCCCTCAGCCCACATCCCACACAGCCTCAGTGTCGGTGATACCAGGAGCACAGAGAAGTAAATCTGCAAGTCAGGGTGTAGCAAGTAGTGACTAATGCTTGAAGAGCAGAGGGCAGGGGATTCGGAAAGCAGCCAAGGGATCAGGATTCCTGTCTCAGGGCTACACTAAAGAGCCCGAGATGGTGGGCAAACCACACCGCCTTGTTTGAGGGCCCGGTTCCCCCTAGATGAGCTCAGTGCAGGGATCAGCTGGAGATCTCTGAGCCTCCTCCCGCCCTAAGGATGAGCCTAAAAACCAGTGTAAGCTCATTTCAACTTTCCTTTCCTGTAAGATAAGGAACCTGGATATGTCAGGACTACAGCCAAGCTTTTCACACAGTGCAGCGGGACTTGAAGAAACACCCAGTGAATTGATGCCAAGGGACTTGAGACTCCCGGCCACCTTTTGTAAGGCTCCTCCTCTCGCTCCACGCCTGCCTGCCTGCTAAGGGTAAAGTTTCAAAGGCCCTGAGGCCCCTGACAAAGGGAGTCACACAGGAGCTCTGCAGCCAGTGGTATAAAAACCTCCTGGGCCAAGTCCACAGTTTCCATGTGGTTTCTGCAAACTACACTGGGCAGCTTATCACAGATCCTCCATATTATTCTACTTGGCTCCAACCATGGCCACCTGTTGGCTTGCGACTGGGTCAAACAATCAAAGATATAAAAAAAATTTAAACACCTCTGGAGATGAAACTTTAAATTAGGAGCAGGTCCCACCTGCTGGCTCCTGGCTCACACGTTGTAATTCAAGCACTAGGGCAGCTGAGGCAGGAGGATCTCGGTTGAGTTCCAGGCCAGCCTGGGCTATACTGCGAAGATCCTGTCTCAAAAAACAAACAACACTGAAAAAGTATCAGATCCAGATCTACCTTTTCTTCTCAGCTGCCTACATCATCCTAGAATTGCAAGACACAAATACAGAGGGGCTGCGGGTACCAAAGGAATTTGAAGAGAGGGAAACTGAAGCCCAAAGTAACTTGCCCGAGGTGACACGGCAGGGTCCCGCCTGCGCCTGGAAGTCCACGCGGGGACGTCGGGGACCCACAGGGATCAGGGACCCCCAGACCTCAGCGGGAAGGGACCGCACCCCGGCCCGTCGCCCTGTGTCCCTAAGGCCAAGAAGCCAGATCGGTGCTTCCGGACGTCACGCCCAGCGACGCCGCCGAGAAGGGGCCTAGAGGAGGAAGCGCCGGGACCGCCGCAACCCGTCCGACCCTGCTCAGGACCGAGGCCCGAATTTGAGGACCCTCGGGGACTCACCCGGCAGCGGTCAGCAGCGGCGCCGCAGCTACAGGGCAGAAGGGCGGGGCCCATCCGGAGCTCTGTATCCGATCGGCCCCGCCCACGGCGACACAAGGTCGCAATCCCCGCCCCGCCGCGGAGGCCGCTGGGACTTGTAGTTCAGTGGGATGGATGGCGTTGGCTGCACTTTGGGGTTTCTCTGCCTGGACTACAGGCTTAGCCCAGGAGCGTGCCGCACCCCTGGGACGGGTGTTTGGGCGCTCTCTTTCCTCCTTCCTTTTTCACTCTCTCCCCTCCCCTCTCCTCTCCTCCCCTCTCCTTCCTTTTTTTTTTTGTTTTTTTTGTTTTTTTTGAGACAAGGTCTGCTATGTAGCCCAGGCTACCCTGGAGCTTGCAGCAACCCTCTTGCCTCAGCCTCCAGAGTGCTGAGATGACAAGCGTGCGCTACCACACCTTGCTTTTCTTTTTCTTTCTCCTGCTTTCTCTTTTCCCTGTATTTCTTTCAGTCCTGCCTCAGTGAAAGCTCCATACCTTGGAAAGTCCACTGAGACATCTTTCTTTCGCTCTGGCTTCACATAGTCCTCCACCACCACGTCCAGCCTATTGTTCTTAATTTCTTTAGCCAGGCGTGGTGGCGCGTGCCTGTAATCCCCGCATTCAGGAGGCTGAGGCAGGAGGATCATGGTGAATTCGAGACCAGCCTGAACTACACAGTGAGACTGTCAAAAAAACAGAATAAAATAGGGACGGTGGCTGGGGATGTAGCTCAGTGTGGGCTTAATCCCCACTCCCCAATACTGGCAGGGAGGAGGGGAGGTGGTTTTTCCTTAATTCCTACCGTAAGATCCTGAAAACTTGCCCTCTACAGTGGGTTAAACTCTGAAGCGCCCCTTTTCCAGGAAGCCGCAACTCAGGCTGGGAAGAAACTTCTCCAGGCTGTATTTGCAGGGCATTTGTGCCTTGGAAGCAGTCATAGGCTTCAGGGAGGAGTGAGCTTCGCGTTCCCGTCTGGCCCTGGCTAGCCCAGTGGGAAATGAGCAGACGGGAGCAGGGATGTGTCTCAGGTTCAGATCACCTTCCTGGCTGCCAAAATGAAAACTTTCCATTTTATTTTGTTGGTTTTCTGGGTTTTTTGAGGCAGGGTCTCAGTATGTAGTCCAGGTGGGCCTTGAATTTAAGATTCTTGGGCTGCGGGTTTAGCTCAGTGGCATAAGCACCTGCCTGGCAAGCATGAGGTCCTGAGTTCAATTCCTGGTACCACAAAAAAAAAAAATAGAATTTAAGATCTTTCTGCCCTGCAGGTGACACACACCTGTTAACCCCATCACTTGGGAAGCTGAGGCAGGAGGATCACTGTGAGTTTGAGGCCAGCATGGACTACTTAGTGAGTTTTAAGGCTAGCTGAACTGCCTGATGAGACCCTGTCTTAAAAACAAAAACAACAACAAAAAAGATTTCTTCATGATACTTAGAACAACACACAATTTAGAATTTATGAATGGATTATTTCTAGAATTTTCTATGTAATATTTTCAGACTGCTTTTGGGCTCTAATAACCAAAATGTCAGGGAACTATTGTGTCAAGTTTCCTAAAGCAGTGAAGCACTAGCTGGCAAATACTAGGTTCTGAGTTTGATTCCCGGTTTAAAAAAAAAAAAAGTGTGGTAATGCAAAAATCTGGTCTTCTCAGTGCCTTGAACGCATCCTTTCCCCTGAGCCTTCACTCACACCCAACACAAATACCAAGACTATTTATTTTTATTTTTTGCAGGGGGATCAAACTAAAGGTATTCTACCGTTGAGCTACATACCCAGCCCTTTTTTAAAAAATTGTTTTGGTTTTTTTAGAAATAGGGTCCTGATAATTTGTTGAGGTTAGACTTGAAATTGTGAATCTTTTGCCTCAGCCTCCCAGAGTGCTGGAATTCAGCCATTAACTACTCACTGTTCCCAGACCGAAGCTTAATTTATTATAATAATAATAATTATTATTATTATTTCTGCACCAGGATGAGCCTCTTGTATGCTAGGCACAGCTCTGTCACTGACCTATGCCCCAGACTCCAAGATTTTGTTTTGTCTGGGATAGAGAGGAAAGACTTCCAGGGTGAGCTTTGCTTCCCGGAGCAGAAGTAGCATCTCTCTTTTTGAAGTTAAGTATTTTATTTTATTTTACTTTATTTTGAGACAGGGTCTCACTTTGTAGTCCAGGCTGGCCTTGAACTCACTATGGAGCCCAAGCTGGCCTCCATCTTGTGGTGATCTTCCTGCCTCAGCTTCCCGAGTGCTGGGATCACATCCATGCACCACTACGGCCTGCAAGATTTCTTCCTGAAACTGCTATAACTCAAATGTTTTCACTTCAAAGAACCTTTGTACTATCTTGGGGGACTTTTGTCTGGCTGATTCCTTAACCTACCATTCCTCTGAATGTCCCTCAGTGCACAGCTTAAAGGTCTTGGCAGAGTTTCCAATGAATCTGCTAAAATCCTCTGGAGAAATTTCCTGGGTCAATTCCAGCAGAATCCACTAGAGGGGTGGCTTCGGCCTCTGCCCTCAGGGCTCTCCGCTACACATTTCCTGAGAAGGAACCTTCCTCCTCCTCTGCCTGTCTCTGCGCGAATATCCTCAAAGGTTGTAGTAAAGAAGATGAAGTTAGGTAGGCAATGATCGCCGGGCAGCGGCTGGCCGGCCCTGGAGAGGTCAGAGTCCGGGACACGGGGGCCGAAGGCGCAGGCACTGGGGGCCAGGCTTGGGGAAGGAGGGGCCGCTCCCCCGTCCTTCCCTGCAGGTGAGGAGCGGGGACTGACGCCCTAAACCGTCAGCCAGCGCCTGGGCAGGGGGGTGGGGGAGTCCAAGGCCCCTCCCCCAAAGTCCTGGTCCCGCCCTCCTGCGCTTGCTACGTGACCCGCGTCCCCATTTGACCCGCATTTAATCAATCTTACCCGAGGCTGTACTTGTGGTGAATTCATTGGTCGACCGTAGTTCTGTCCCACCTTGGGGCTTCCCATTGGGCCAAAATGACCTAAGCGACTGTCCTTGTGATCTTATTAGTGGACAGGACAGCTTGGTCCCACCTTGAGGCCGCCTCACCTGGTGGCTGTGCTCACTAAAACATCCTCGAGAAGCGGGGTTGGGGGGCAACCCACTTTCTGGTTCCCTTGGGTCCCTCTTATCCAGAAGCTTTCTTTCTCTCAATGAATCTTCCTCTCCCTTCCTAGAATTCATTTTGACCGTCTAGCAGATTGGGAGTCTCCTTCCCTTATATCAAGATGACAGTAATGACCTGGCCTCGCACACCTGGACACTAAACTTTCCCCTAGGACCTGCTATATTTCAGAGTCATCAAGTCATGCACCTGACAGATTCTCAAGCATAGAGAAGGGGCCTGTGATCCCAGCACTCAGGAGGCTGAGGCAGGAGGATCACTGGGACTTTGAGGCCAGCTTGGACTACAGAGTGAGACCCTGTCTCAAAAAGTAACAAAAAGAAGCCTAAAGAATTTTGCATGTAGGCGCTCAGGAGTAGAGTGCAGAGAAATGAGAGGCGGTTGCTTTTGAATTGAAATATTCTTTCCCCCCAGGAGGTGCAAACCTATAAAAAGAATGGCTCACTGTTTCCATGAGGATAATGGCCCCTTTTACAGGTACCGGCTCACACCGTATCTTTAGTTGGATCATTTAAACATTCTTTGAATTTTCTTAACCTGTTCCTTTATCTTAAGATCAGGTTCCTGCACTTTACTTTTTAAAACTAAACCAGTTTATGGGTTTACAGTATTCGTAAGGAATTTGTGGTGTGACAGGTCCAGAAAGAAAGGATCCTAATTAACCAAGGGGCCATTGCTAAGGATTCCCTTGGGTAACTTTGAATGTGTCTCAAAAGTTTCACATTTATGTATTTATTTATTTTTGGCTTTTTGAGACAAGGTTTCACTATGTAGCCCAGGCTGGTCTTGAATTTGCAGAGATCCTCCTGCCTCAGGCTCCCGAGTTGTGAGATTACAGGTAGTCGCACACCACAACCGGTTTGCCATGCCCATTTAACTGTTAAACTAAGCCTTAGAAAAGTAATGTGGGGCTGGGGATTTAGCTCAGCGGCATAAGTGCCTGCTTTGCAAGTACAGGGTCGTAAGTTCGATTCCCGGTACCAAAAAGGAAAGAAAGTAAGAAACCAAAGAAAAGAGAAAAGTAATATGGCTGGGTGTGGTGGTGCACCCCTGTAGTCCCAGCACTAGGAGGCTGAGGTAGGAGGATCCCTGCAAGTTTCAGAACAGCCTGGGCTACAAAGTGAGCTCAAGACCAGCCTGAACTGCATAGCGAGACTGTCACAAAAAGACAAAAAAAAAAAAAAAGAAGAAGAAAGAAAGAAATGAAGATAAAGGCAATATGGACAAGCCAAGGTCACATAGGCAAAAATGTGTCTGAGCTCTTGACTTGAACCCCGATGCAACGCTCTCCCACGTCAACTCCTGTTTCTGTTGGATATTTAGCGCTGCTGGAGGTTGGACTTGGGGAGCCGACATTCCACCGCGCCTGCGCACATCGCTCCGTCCGGGGTTGGGGGATGGGAGGGGGAAAAGACAGCGTCCCTCGCGTCTCTCGGGACAACGTGGGGCACCTCCCTCTCCAAGCGGGGGAGGGGGCAGAGCCGCCGTCGGCAGTGGCCAATGGACGGCCTATATGCAAATATGAGGGCGGAGCCACCCGAAGCGCTGAGGAGCGCGGGTTGGGGCGCGGAGGCCTGGCAGCCAATGGGAGCGCGGCTCCAGGCTCCGCCCAGGGGCTGCAGGTGCGCCTGCCAGCTAGTCGGGCGGTGCCGCCGGGGCGAGACCGGGTAGTAGGAGCCGCGGGTAAGCGCGTCCCGGAGCTCAGTCCCTGGCCCCGGCGTCCCCTTCTCCCACACGGCCACTGTACGACGCGCTCCGCGGTGCCAGCCGCTCCCCGCTCCGTAGCTCATCTCTTCTTAGCCCTCCCCGGTTTCTTGAATCCAGCGCTCCCGGAGACCTGTCCCTTAGGTAGCAACGATCACGGGGGTCACCTCCTCCTCCTCTCCCATCGCTGTTAGGCCTTCATCTAGAGAACCCTTAACGAGAGACTTGTCCCCTGCCCGGATAGCCCTGTACAGATTTCTCCTTTCCACTTCTAAACTGGAGAGAGTTCTTTAGGAATTGGGGCCTAGGAAAAACATACACCTTCACTTGGGAGGCTGAGGCAGGAGGATCTCAATAAGTTCAGGGCTAGCCTGGGCTCCATAGTGAGTGCAATGCTGGTCTGAACTGCATAGTGAGACCTTGCTCTAACAGACACCACAAAACATACCACATACTTGGCAACAAAGGGGGACGCTTAGGAAACTCCAGAAAGCTACTCAATATTTACACCGAAGCTACCATTTTATTTTCATTTAACAATATAGTACTTATTTTGGGCCAGATGCCACTTTAAGAGTATTAGAAATGTGAGCTCAATCTTTAGAACAACCTTTACCCCCGATTTATTAGGGAGAAACGAGGGCACAGGGCCAAGTTGCCCAGCTCAGTCGTCAGGAAGCGTGAACTCCTGTAGGAAGTTAGCAGGGCTTAGGTTTGGACCCAGCCGGGTCTGACTTTGTTAGGTATGAATAGTGGGGAAGCGGGTGGTCAGGAACGTGAGCTGCCCACCCCTGTGGAGAGCCTAGATCGTAGCCTGTATCGTAGCAGAATAGAAGAGGGCTCCGTGTTTTCCAGATCTGGCTCCTGGGAGATGCAGCCTGCAGGTCTCAGGGCTTGCAGTAGCAAAGCCCTGCCGGGTGCTGGGTGGCCCATCCCTCCCTGATCTGTACTTTGCTAAAATTGGAAGGGGGCAGAGGTGAAAAGCAGAGACCAGAACAGATATCTTCTTTTATCCTGCCTGGATCAGAGCTCGAAGTCCTTTTCTACAGGGGGAGCTTTTATTCTCCTGATGGAAATCGCAGAAAAGATTGTGAATGAGAAGAAATAATAACCCAGCTGTGTGTCACCTTGAGCCAGAAGAGCAGAGCTGAAAGGTAGATCCAGAGATCTCACTGCCACCTCTTTGTCCCTCATTCATTTGACATTTTCTGAGAGCTGATCAGTGGAGCTCTTTAAATGATTGATTGGTTGGTTGTGACAAGGGCTCACTACATAGCCCAAGTTGGCTTCAGACTCCCAAATGCTCCTGCCTCAGCCTCCTGAGTGCTGGGATTTCAGGTGTGTGTACCACGTTGGCCCTATTAGAAGCCTTTATGGAGGAATGCTTTGAGTAATGAAGTGAAGACCAAAAAAGCTGAAAGGGAGAGCTGAGTGTGGTGGCACACCCCTGTCATTCCAGCATTCAGGAGGCTGAGGCAGGAGGATTGCTGAGTTCAAGGCCAATCTGAGCTACATAGGGGGACCCTGTCTCAAAAAGCAGACAACAAACAAAAGGAGAGTACAGGGTGGAAACAGTTATTTTGGAAAAGGGAGAAAGTCACAGGCTGACACAGTGCTGCATGTGCTCCTAGCCTGGGAGAAAGGGCCAGGCTGTCACGGGCAGGGGTGGAAGAACCTGGGTAACCCCTGAAACGCGTTCCCTGTTGTTTTTCTGCAAACCACCAGATTAATCTTTTCGTCTCTAGGACAGCGGCACTCATTTGGTCTCGCAACCGCGGGCTCTAAACATTACCCCAGCCTTGGCAGTCTCCCGGGGGGAGGGGGGAGCAAGCGCTGCAACACCACCGTCCTTCAGAAGTGGACCGGACACCGGCCGCAGGGGTCTCCCCCAAACCACCCACAGTGTATTTGCCTGGAGCCAGCCCGGTGCTCACGGCCTCTCCCTGGTGGCCAAGGCGGGGTATTTCGTGCTGTCTGCAAGGATTTGGTGGACGGCCTGGCGAGGGTAACCCATGCTGAAGGGGAGACTCAGCCTTTCTGGTCGTGTTAAGAAAAACTATTACGTTTGCCTGTTACACGGGTGGCGCACGACCGAGTTCTCCTCTTCAGACGCTCCGAAGCCCGTAGTGCACGGTGCCTGCCTGCTAGCCTAGCACACTGGGAAGATAGCTGAGGGCAGAGGCTGCTCTAACGACTTGCTCTCTAGGGATACGTACCCGACCCAGACCAGTGGCAAGGTGAACTGCAGGGGGTTCAGAAGGTCCTCTAAAAATTAAACAGGAGGAGCTGGGCATGGTGGCACATGCCTGTCATTCCAGCACTCAGGAGGCTGAGGCAGGAGGATCCCTCGAGAGTTCAAGGCTAGCCTGGGCTACATAGTGAGTCCCTAGCCGGGCGTGGTGGCTCACGCCAGTAGTCCCAGCACTTGGGGGGCTGAGGCAGGAGGATCATTGCGAGTTCAAGACCAACCTGGGCTACAAAGTGAGCTTAAGGCCAGCCTGAACTGCATAGCGAGACCCTGTCTCAAAAAAAAGACAGAAAACCAAAACAACAACAACCAAAAAAAAAAACCATAGTGAGTCCCTGTCTCAAAAAAAAAAAAATCTGGGTTTTTATGAAAAATCTGCATTTTCTGGTCATTGGCAACTACTTTTAGTGAACATCTAGAGCAACAACAGCGCACTACTGGGGCCGCGTGAACATTTCCGGGAGCTCGGAGCTCCTGGGAGGTCCAGGCTGCGGGGCCAGGGCCGGGCGCAGCGGGGAACCTTTGAACCGGCTATTTTCAGCCTCTGGAGAGAAGCCAGAGGGACGAGGCCTTGGGCATTAAATAGGGTGGAGAGGGATGGGGGAGAGAGAGCAAGGGCCCAAACACAAAGGGGACCTGGTCACGCACGGGGACTGCCGCTGCCACCTGCGCCCGGCTCCGGGCAGCTGAGTGACAGCCCTGTTGTAGGGACACAGGGGTCACAGGCCAGAAGCCGGGGAGCCAGTTGCTGCAGAAGTGAGGTGCACATCTTGGATTAGGCCAGGAAGGCAGTTTGATGTTTTTCTTTCTTTCTTTCTTTTTTTTTTTCCGGTTGTTCTCATAGAGGAAGAGAAATCCAAGCACCCTGGCCCGTTCTTCCCACTTAGGCAAGGACGAGGAAGGGCCGGGTCACCTCGTACTTCCGGGCCCAGACGCCACACCTGTCGGCCTCAGGGTTAAGATTAACCTGTAGGTAAACGAGCCGCACCTTCCTGAGGGCTTGGCCCGGAGCTGCTGCCCCCAAGGTCAGGATTTCCTGTTCCTCCCTCATTCTCTCCAGGCTACCAGGCCAGGCACAGCACGGTCCCAGCAAGGCCCCGCCCTCCAGGCCCCCCCCCCCCCCCCCCCCCCCCCCCCGCAGACCGGTGGGTCTTTCTGAGAACAACTCTGCCCTCCTGCATTGGCATCACCTTAAAGGGACAGCTCTTTTGCAGGGGAGAGAGAAACAGCTGGGTGTGGAGTGTATACCTGTAATCCCAGTGCTCAGGAGGCTGAGGCAGGAGGATCCATTTGAATTGGAGGCCAGGCTGGGCTAGTGAGTTCAAGGCCAGCCTGAGTGTCAGCGAGACCCTGTCTCACACAAACCCAAAAGAAAGAAAAAAGGAGAAAGAGAAAAGCAGTTCAGACCTTGGGCCAGTGTACAGTTCTGCCCCCCGGCGGCGGGGCGGCTGTGAACACTCAGGGAGGTCTTAGCCAGCCCGGCGGGCAGTAGCCTCCATGGCCCTGCCCTGCCAGCAGATCAGACTCCGGAGAAGGCCGGAGGGAGGGGGTGGTCAGTTGTCCAGAATTACAGAGTTTGGTCTTGTTGTATCCCTTGCTGGCCTTGAATTTTCGGATCTTCCTGCTTCAGCTCATGAGAGCGTATGTTTCCAAGTCATTTATACAACATCAAAACCACATTTGTAACAATAAGGCACTGGTTAGACCCGAGCACATTCTGTCTGTGAAACTGCAGGGGCCGGGGATATAGCTGAGGGATCCTTCCCATGCTCAGCCGTGGGAGTGGGAAGCCTCAGCTCTACCACCACAAAAAGAAAAAAACAGCAGACACCAAATTGGTCACAATTACATTTTTTAAAAATTATGCTTGGAAATTAAGAATAAAAAAAGAATAAAAAGTGGGGGGGGGGTGGTGTGCATGCCCGTAACCCCAGCACAGGGGAGGCTGAGGCAGGAGGATTGCTGCGAGTTCAATGCCAGCCTGGTTTACACAGTGAGTTTGAGGCCAGCCTGAACTGCATAGTTAAATCCTTTCTCAAAGATGAGAGAGAGAGAACAAGTACCTGTGAACTTGCTGTGTTAGGAAAGGAAAGCTACTGGTGATCTCTCTCCCCCTGCTTTTTATTTATTTCCAGAACTGGGGGTTGAACCCTGAGCCTTCCCACGGAGCTACATCCCCAGCCCCCTCCTTGAGACAGAATCTCATTATGTAGTGCAGGTTGGCCTGGAACTTACTCATGTCCCTAGACTGGCCTCAAATGCTCAGAGATCCTCCTGCCTCAGCTTCCCACATGCTGGGATGACAGGCGTGCACCACCACACCCAACTACCAGCCCAATTTTACTTTTTAGTTTAAGACAGATTCTAAGTTGCTCAATTGCTCAAACTGGTCTTGAATTTGCCACCCTCCTGCCTCAGCCTCCCCTTACAGGCCTGTGCCAGTGTGCATAGCTCCTACGCCTCTGTGGACTGTGGGTGTGGCTCAGGGGCAGAGCACTTGCTTAGTGTGTGTGAGGGGGAGGCTCTGGCTTTGATCTTCGGCAACACAAATACAGGTTCTACACACAGACACACATGCATGCGTGCACACATGCAGTCCTCTGTAAGAGTCAGGGATGATAAACTCTATTAAAGATGTTAATATCTTTTTAAAAATCCAAAGAACGTGAGAGAGAGCACTCAGTAGTAAGTAGCAAAGGACTGTGGTCCTCAACAGAGACATGCTGACATAGTGACCATGGCTGCAGATGTGGCTCAGTGGTAGAGTGTTTCCTAGCATGTGCAAAGGCCCTGAGTTCAACCCCGGGTACCACCACACACACAGGCTTCAGAGTCACAGGACCTTGGGGTATAAAGGAACTTACACTATCGGGCCCAGCAGTGCTGAGTTCCAAAGGCAAACCAGGCACATCTGTTTCTTGACAGGGTCACACTATGGAGCCCATGTTGGCTTCAAACTCTCAATGATCCTCTTGCCTCAGCCTCCTGAGTGCTGGGATGACAGGCGTGTGCCACCACGCCTGGTTAAATTTGTCTTTTTAAAGTTATTCTTGTTTGTTTGTTTTGAGCCAGGGTCTCCCTATGTAGTTCAGGCTGGCCTTGAACTTGCAGGGATCCTCCTGCCTCAGCCTACCGGGTGGTGCAATTACAGGCGTGCCAAGCCATGCCTGACTAGGTGGGGAGACTTAGGGACTTCTTTGTTCTTGGCTCCCTGGCGGTCAGCCTCTGGCCCTGGCTTGGCGGTCAGCTATAGCTCAACCCCGTACCCCACCAGCAGCAGTCTCAGGTTGTGGGCTGGCTGCGTGCACTGGGACCAGCTCCCTTGGCCCCGCGGCCTGAGGCTTGGGGCTCGCTTCTGCGCTGTCTCTAGACACTCCCTCTGGTTAATAGTAAGATTGTTTACCAGCTAGCGCCGCGCACAGCATCTCAGCCTGCCACTAAAACCCCAGGAGGCCACGCCAAGGGCAGGCGCAGCTGAGAAAGTCCCCGAGCTCATACTCAGGGCACACGGTGGAACCGGCTGCATCCCGGGCTTGCACCGACAGCGGAGGTGGGGGCGCATTTGACAAACGTCCACCGGTAGCCCAGCTTGGGACCCTGGTTCACTGGCCCCCCTGAGCAAGGGAGGGGGGCCCCCTGCAGGCGGATCTGGGTAACTACGGCTCTTTCCGCCCTCTCCAGGGAGGGCAGGGATTTTCCCAGAGTTGCGGCCCAGGCCAGGAAAATTCTCCAGCGCCTGACTTTACAAGGTGAGGAGGGGGCCGCCTCTGAGGACAGAAAGGACAGCTCCGCGGAAGATCTGAAGGAAATCATCACGCTGGCCTTCGTGAGGGAGAACTCCCGGAGGGGGCTGCAGAGTATCCAGCCACAGGGCAAGAAAAGGAGGAAAAAGAGGTTAGCACGGAGAGATGGGGAGGGGGGTCCAGTGGGTCAGAACAGGAAGGGCCTGGGGGAGCGGCTTGGCTGACAAGCAGGGGGCAGAGTAGACACTGGGTGACACTGCTTTCTTCCTGTTTGTTTGAGAGAGTCTCCCTGTGCCGCTCAGGCTGGCCTTGAACTCATTATGTAGCCCAGGCTGGCCTCAAACTCATAGTGAGCCTCCCACCGCCTCAGCCTCCGGAGGACTGGAGGACAGGCGTGCGCCACCCAACACCCAGTCTAGAATGCCTTTTGAAAAATAAGCGTAGGAGCCGGGCATGGTGGCACACACCTGTCACACAGCACTAAGGAGGCTGAGGCAGGAGGCTCACTATGAGTTTGAGGCCAACCTGGGCGATAACAGTGAGGCGATGACCGATGGCCAGCTGCCACTGCGAATCTGCATCCCGCACCTCTGGCAGAGCCGTGTCTCTGACCGGCTGTGGTTTCCGCCGCTCTGTGCCCCGTTGGATCCCTGTCCTCATCGAGGGATGGGTTGGGCCCACTCTGACCGGACAGGGTGCTTCTGGGAGCCGGTGTGTGTGTCGCTGTCTGGCTGCTGTTGCTTTTCTCTTTTCCAGATGATTGGTGATCAATCTATCCAACTGCCGGTACGAGAGCGGTGAGCACCAGCCTTCCAGGGGCCGGGATGGGGACCCGCTGTTTCTTCCAGGGATGGGAAGGGTACGAGCGAGGGGTGTATTCTTGGGGATGAACCTACTTCTTTGTTCTCCTGACTCCATGAGCTGCTGAAGGAGGTTGGGAATCTCATTCAGAAATCACGGTTTTGCCAACAGTGGTGTGTACATCAGCTCTCTGCAATCCCCTTTCTGTTCATTTGCTGAGACAGGGCCTCGCCATATAGTTCAGGCTGGCCTTGGACTCCCAGTAACCTTCCTGCCTCAGCCTCCTGAGGGTTGGGATTATCGGTGTATGGCATGGTATGATTCTCATATGTAATTTGAGGATCTGATTTTAGAGCACAAATTACAAAACAGCAGCCGCCTGACTGCAAACCTACTCTGCTGGCCTCCAGAGTCGAGTTCTTGTACGGAAGGCTCTTCCTGCCAAGGCCCTTGAGGTCTTCAGGTTTGTGTCAGGTCAGCAGCCAGCTGTTAATACTAATGGAAGAGGTGAGAGGGATGGATTTCTGTGCTTTTGAAATACACTGATTTGCTAGTTCACCTCCAGAATTGCGCCTGGCCCTGGCCAATGTTAAGGATTCGTTTATATTCACTGAACATGCAGGGCTTAGTGTTTGGAGGAAAATCAGCAGCCCGCTTTCTGGAAAGGGGAAGCCAGGCCGTGTGTTCAACATTCATGCTAGACAATGTGGCAGTGGGGCACCACTTGTGTTCTTTTTTTTTTGAGACAGGGTCTCTCACTCTGTAGTCCAGGCCAGCCTTGAACTCACCATGGAGCCCAGGCTGGCCTCGAACTTGCAGAGATCCTCCTGCCTCAGCCTCCCAAGCGTTGGGGTGACTGGTGTGCACCACCACACTCGGTGGCACCAGTTGTCTTCAGCAGCTTCGATTCCCCATGTACTAGGCCATCTGCATCCATCAGGCAGGACAAGACAGCTCCCATGGCCAAGGAGCTGGTTCTGTCCCTTGGGTGCTGGGGTCCCCATCCCCACGCTTCCCCCACTTCCCGTAAAGGCCTGGCTTTGTCCTACCCTGGGCAGTGCGCAGGGCGGCCCAACAGTATGGCCTCCAGGAAGGGGCCGAGGACGACGACTGGACCCTCTATTGGACCGACTACTCCGTGTCTCTGGAGCGGGTGATGGAAATGAAGAGTTACCAGGTGCTGGTCCGCAGGGTCCACGTGGCGCCGGCCCCAGGAGCCCCCCATGTTATCCCTGCCCCTTCCCCCAGCCAGTCATGGATTGCGGCTTCCTTCGCAGAAAATCAATCACTTCCCCGGAATGAGCGAAATCTGCCGCAAGGACCTGCTGGCCAGGAACATGAGCCGCATGCTGAAGCTGTTCCCCAAGGACTTCCACTTCTTCCCCAGGACCTGGTGCCTCCCGGCGGAGTGAGTCCCAGCACCGCACCGCCCCGCCCCGCCCCGGCCACGCCCGCCCCAGGCCACGCCCACACACAGACACAGGCCCCGCCCCCAGTCGGCCCCCGCCCACCACCAGCCCTCTAGGCCCGCCCCGCCTCAGGCCCCGCCCCACCCAGTCGCCCCACCCCGGCGTCCCCGCCCCACAGGCCCCGCCCCCTCCACAGGCCCCGCCCTCGCCCCGGGATCCCGTTGGCCCCAGCCTCGCTGCGCGGGAGTGGGCGAGGGAGGGAGAGACCCAGGGCGCGTCCAAGGCTGAGCACACCCAGGCTCTGCCTATAAACGTGCGGCAATCAGGGGCCGGGCGCCGCCGAGCCTGCGCCCACAGTTGGGATGAATTTGTTCTGACCCTGAAACCTGTTGATTTTGAACTCAGTCCAACCATTTACCAGTGCGGTTCCTGCAGTTTCAAGAACCCTGCAGCGCCTCTGCTTGTGGTTAGCGCCCAAGGTCAGAGCAGGGCAGTTGTTCCCCGTCACCCCCATCCCCATGGCCTCTGTTCCCTGCTGTGCCATGCGTGGCTAGCAGTCTGCCCTTCTTGAGTCCCATTTTCCTGCGTCTCAAAACTGGACTTCCGGCCAGGCCTGGTGATGCACACCTGGCATCCCAGCACTCAGGAGGCTGAGGCAGGAGGATCCCCTGGAGTTCGAGGCCAGCCTGGGCTACATAGCAAGACCCTGACTGTGACTCAAAGCTGCGTCTTCCTCCTCCTCCTCCTCCTTTTCCTGCTGCCCTGGCTAAAGATCCGTCTTCTTCCCTCCCTGTCCTGCTAAGCTGGGGAGGCCTGCAGACCTACAGCAGGTCGAGGAAAAATAAGACGTACATTTGCAAGCCGGACTCGGGCTGCCAAGGGCGAGGGATATTCATCACCCGGACAGTGAAGGAAATCAAGCCTGGGGAAGATATGATCTGTCAGCTCTATATTTCAAAGGTACTTCCTGATGGCCTGCTCAGGTTGCACTGGGCAGAATGGGAAACACAGTATTGGAGGGTGGAGTGGGTGCAGCCTGGCTTCTGCCTTGGGCTCTGCCCAACTGAACCTCCTGGCCAGCAGCTTCTGTCCCATACCTGGGCCAGCTAGGGTGTCCGTCACGCTTGCATTCTGGTCCTTTGGCCCGGCCTCACTGGGCTGGCCCCTTTGCTGGGACAGAGGAGAGCTGGGCTACCGCCATGGTGTATGGAGGAGGCCCCACTTTCAGGAGAGGAAGCCATCCTAGAATCCAGCTTCCTTCCCTTCCTGGGTCAGAGGTCACTGAGGTACCGCCTACCACAGGGAAGGAACTTTCTGGAACTTTCTGGGGAGAAGGAAACACTGGCCTGCCTGGGACACAGTGACCAGAGAACATTGCAGGGAGAACTGTCACAGAACCAAGCCCCTCTGGTGGCCCTGGGTGGCAACCACACGCACAGCAGGCCTTTTAGTATTTGTTTGGTTGCCAGGATGTCTCCCAGAGGTGGTGACTTGTGGCATCCCAGAGATCAAAAGACCAAGGCACAATGTGGCTTGGTGACCTCCCAAAGGCCACACATCTGGTCCCAAAGGCGGGGCTCCTGATCCTGCTGGCCAAGCCTGGCACTCTGCACAGGCAACTTCAGAGCAAGGAGTTTTCATTCCCGGAAACCGAGAGTTTTCCCATGCAGAGTGTCCCCTGATGCTCTATGACTTTCCTCCTCCCAGCCCTTTATCATCGATGGGTTCAAGTTTGACCTACGGATTTATGTGCTGGTGACGTCCTGTGACCCCCTCAGGATTTTTGTGTACAATGAAGGACTGGCCCGCTTTGCCACCACCTCCTACTCCCACCCCTGTGCAGACAACCTGGTGAGCAGAGGGAACATGCCACCCGCCCTGCCCTTTCACCTGCTACAAATGCCATTCAGATCCACATCCTCAAGGCCTCGTTGGTTTGACTGTCATTCACTGAGCACTTACTATGTGCCAGTTCCTTTTGTTTTTTGAGACAGGGTCTCGCTCTGTAGCCCAGGCTGGCCTTGAACGCACTGTGTAGGCCAGGCTGGCCTCAAACTCGCTGTGATCCTCCTGCCTCAGCCTCCTGAGTGCTGGGGTGACAAGTGTGGTACCACATGTGGCTGTTTTGCCAGTTTAAGGACATCCTAAGATTTCCCTTTCTCTTCCATCCCTTTAAGCACAGGGCCGAGGGGTGCAGTGGGGGGATGGGGAGGCAGGGAGAGGGTCCCACAGGCTTGTGTCTCTTCCCCCAGGATGACACCTGCATGCACCTGACTAATTATTCCATTAATAAGCACAGTTCAAACTTCATTCAGGACGCTCACTCGGGCAGCAAGAGGTAAGGGAGGGGCTTGGCACCCCTGTGTGCCCCCATCCCACCCAAGCCCCACCCTTCCCTGCCCTTCCTTGGCCCTCTCTGCGAGCTGGTGGGGGGGGGTCCATCTTGGGTCACGTGGCCTCGCCTCACCAGCCTGGGGCTCAGGCCTTTGGGGCTGTTAATCATTACCGCAGGACAGGTCATTAAAGTCGGGAGCTGGGAGGAGGAGAGGGAAACTGCGGCTTCCCCAGCAGAACTCACGGGGGGGGGGGGGGGGGCGGGCGGGCGGCCCCAAACACGGCTTGTGCTGGCGCCCGCCCTCCTGACACAGCCAGAGCCGCAGATGTGCGCGGATGGCTCTCAGGCGCTTGGTTCCCGGGACCGCTGCTGCATTAGCGATTCTCCAGGGATGGGTCAGAGTCCTCGCTGCCACATGACACATGGCTGGGGACCCAGAGTCCCCAGAGAGGTTCCACAGCCGAATTCATGAATAGGCAACTTTTCCGTTCCTGTTACCATGTGACCAGTGATCTCTCCGAGATTTTGTTTTGATTTGTTTTTTGTTTTGCATTGTTGGCGACAGGATCTCACTAGGTAGCCCAGGCTGCCCTTGAACTCTCAAGAATCCTCCTGCCTCAGCCTCCCAAGTGCTGAGATTACAGACCTGTGCCACCATGCCCTGCTTGTAGTGAAAATTACCTCCCCGACATTTTGTGGATGGAGAACTGAGGGGCTGGGGCCAGGGCCGCGTTACCTGAGGAAACAGTCTGAGAGGTTGGGGCGCCTGAGATCACACAATGCGGGGTGGTTGGAGAAGCCAGAGCTGTCGCCCTCCGCGGCTCATGCGCTTCCAGGCCTCTGAGGACTAAGGAACAGGCCATCTGTTTAGGGACAGTGCCTGGAAGACCACAAGGTCAGGCGTTCTGATGGTACCTGTGGCGGGGGAGGGAGTCTCCCCCTTTCTTTCTCCCCAACACCTGAGACCCTCGCTGCCCGTGCTGACAGCCACCCCAACCCCAAGTTAGCAGCCAAGGCCCGGGGTGCCAGAGCCATGGCATCTTCGTCTTCTTGCAGCTGGCACAGGGCTGGTGACCGACCCCGGGGGCCATCACAGAATTGCAGCACAGAGTCCCCTCACTGGGGGCCCCTGGGTCACCAAGAGAAGCAGGTGTTCTATTTCCCGTGTGAGAAGTCAGGGGAGCACGTCCTCTGTTTCAGGAAACCTTATTTCACAGTTAGGCAAATTAAAATGCTGTTTTCCTGCTCAAAGCTTTGGGTTCTGGTGCCCCCGAAAATCCATTTAGGTGCAATGTTCCATTTTGGGTTGGTGGCAGGTGGAGGGGGCTTCTGCACTGAGTGGCCTTTGCTTCGCTCTCCTTAGAGCTCACGTGTTGGTTGACTGATCCTCTGGAAGGAGCTAACCACAGCCTCCACCGTGGGGCTTTCTGACCAAAAAAACAGGACACCTGTTAATCTTTCCCTGTGGAAATACCCAGGGCTGCGTGTTCCTTACAGGCAACACTAAACAAACAAGACTGCTAGATCTTTGGTGCCTCCCAAGTCCCTCACATGGCCTCAGTGGGACTGAGATGTCAGTACCAGGCTCCCCAAGCTGGGTGTGGTGGCAAAGACCTGTAAATCTGGCACTTGGGGAGGCCGAAGCAGAAGGATCACAAATTCAAGTCCAGCCTGGCCAACTAAGTGACTTAGCGAGACCCTCTCTCAAAATAAATAAATATGAAGGGCTCAGTGTGAAGGCCCTGGGTTCAATCCCCACTGCTTAAAAAAAATTAAAAATAAAAGGCTTCAGCTGGGCGTGGTGGTGCACACCTGTCATGCCAGCACTCTGGAGGCTGAGGCAGGAGGATCACTGCAAGTTCTAGAGCAGCCTAGGCTGCAAAGTGCTTGAACTGCAAGGTGAGACCCTGTCTCAAAAAGACCAAAAAAAAAAAAAAAGGTTTCTAGAAAACACCAGAGGTTGGGTAGCACAGGTCCCTGCCCTCCCTTGGTCTGGGTGTTTAGTGCCCCCAGCCCCAGAGCCTCATGGTCCACAGAGGGGTTCCCCAATGTCGCCAGCCCTGCCCAGGGCCCGTGCTTCCCCGCAGGAAGCTGTCAGCCTTCAACATCTACATGGAGAGCCAGGGCCACGACGTGCCGCAGATCTGGAGGGCCATCGAGGACCTTATCATCAAGACGCTCATTGCCGCCCACCCGGTCATCAAGCACAACTACCAGACCTGCTTCCCTGGCCACACGCTCAACAGCGCCTGCTTTGAGATCCTGGGCTTTGACATCCTGCTGGACCGCAAGCTCAAGCCCTGGCTGCTAGAGGTGGGGAGGGCGGCCGGGGGGTGGGCAGAGGCTGTGTCGTGACCCAGGCCCCCCCTGGGCTCCTGCTGGCCTGTGGGACTTGGCAGCTGGCCTGCCACCTCCGCCTCCTCCTCCCCGGGTGCTTGTGACCAAGCTGAGAGGCGGCCACCAGAGGGGGGTAGATGGCTGGGAATCGGACCATCCCGTCTTCCTGAGACCCGGCAGAGGGGTTCCAGCATTAGCTCTGCCTCTGGTGACAGCCTCTCCTGCCCAGAAGGGGTCCTCAAGGCAGGTCCACTGTGCTTAGGGTCACACCAGGGCTGCCTCACTGGGCTCTCAGGGGCCCAGACTACTCAGATCCAAGCACTCAGAGTGCTGGAAATGAAACTGCTAATCAAGTTTCCTGAGGGTGGGGTGGGTGCAAGGTTTCCGAGGGGCTGCTCCTCTTCCTGTTGGACCTGTCCTTAGGAGGTGCCCTGAGGACTAAGTTACAGTGCCTGTGTTGGGTATCAATGCCAGAGTCACACTTTATTTTATTTTATTTTATTTTTTTTGAGACAGGGTCTCACTGTGCAGTTAGGCTAGCTTTGAACTCACAGTGATCCTCCTGCCTCAGCCTCCCAAAGGCTGTGATTACAGGCGCCTCGAGGTTTGGAGGTGGTGCGGTGGCCTGTCGCACTGCTTTGAGCCCTGTCCCTGGCCATTGTCTTGTCCCCACAGGTCAATCACTCTCCAAGCTTCTCCACTGACACCCGGTTGGATCGGGAGGTGAAGGACAGGCTGCTGTACGACACCCTGGTTCTCATCAACCTGGGCAGCTGTGACAAAAAGAAAGTCCTGGAGGAGGAGAGACAGCGGGGCCGCTTCCTGCAGCAGTGTCGTTCCCGGGAGGTCAGGTACGGCGGTATCCCGACCTTGGTCCCCAACCTGGGGACCTCCGCCTGTGGCTGTCCTAGTCCAAGTTACAACACTACAGCCCCCCACTTCGGTGGGCTTTCGATGACTTCCTGAGCTTCAGTGATAGCTTTGGCAAATGGAGTACGTGCTGCCTACGATTGCTGGGGGAAGGAATGAGGTCCTTCAGGGCAAACCTTAGCTCCAGGCCCGTGTCACAAAATGTAAGAAGCTATCCAAGAATTTTGCCCAGGGTAAAAGGATATACCTCAAGGGTAAGGTACACTTGCCTGGCAAGTATGAGGTCCTGTGTTCAATTTCCAGCACTGCTTAAAACTATAAAATAACATAAAAGGTAGCTGGGCATGTAGGGCATGCCTATAATCCCAGAACTTGGGAGGCTGAGGCAGGAGATTGCCATGAATTTGAGGTCAGCCTGAACTACATAGTGAGTCTCTGCCTTAAAAAAAAAAGCCTAAATAAATAAATGAATGAATCTTGCCTGGAGTTGTGAGAGGGAGGCTCATTTTAACAAAACAATAATCCTACTTGGAAGATTAGTTTATATGCAGGATGTTCCAGTTTTAATAGTTTTATTATAAATGTGCCTTCATTGTTTAAATTAAAGATTAAATTACAGACATAGAACTACATATAATGGATTTGAACTAATTAAATTATGAGAAGATTTAGGAGTCACCAGTATTAAAAAACCGTAACCAACCCATCTTTTGGAGATGGGGGTCTCTCTGTGTAACCCAGGCTAGCCTCAAACTTGGGGCAATCCTCCTGCCTCAGCCTCCCAAGTGCCAGGATCACAGCATATATCACTGTGCCTGGATACCATTTATTTTTACTAAAGGGAAGCTCTGTCAGTCCCATGCCATGCTCCTGAGCTTGTAAGAGGAGTGTCTTCTGGCTTCCTGTGGGCAGCCTTCACCTTGTAACTGGGATCTTGGTTCTTCAGAGAGAGCTTAGCACCAGAGGTTCTGAGCCTGGCCCAGGAGGCTCCCTTGATGCTTCAGACCAAGCCCTAGACCCTCCCACGGGCAGAGGCAGCCTGATGCTTTGGGAGTCAGCTTTTGCATGCAGCCATGAGTAGCACTGCCTTCCGGGAAAGGGCGCGGGGGAGGTAGAAGGGTGTTGTACCTGCCTGGTCCTGAAGCCAAGAGCAAGACGCCTGAAGCGAGGAACCTGGCTTGATCACTTTTTGGGTCTCTGAGGCACCATGCCTGACATCCGCAACTCAACAGAGGTTTATTTTGGCCTCCAGTTGGTAGAGGCTTCGGTCCATAGTCAGCTGTGCCAAGGCAGAAGGGTACTGTGGAGGGGCCTGGCGGAAGATAGGTGCTCACCTCATGGAAGCAGAGCTTGAAGGGAGGAGAGAAAGCCCTCCAGGCCCCGCTCCTGGACCGCCCCTTCGACCAGGCCACGCCCCTAGCCCCAAAGCCCGCCCACCCGCGCCCACTATCCAATCACCTTCCACCTACTCGCCCTCACCATCCAATCACCTTCCAAACACACAACGGGAAGCCAGTGCCAAGATTGCCTTTCTGGTCGCAGACCTGCACCTTGGAAAGCAAGTCTGGGCTACAATTTCAGGCCACTCTCCCCTGTGCTGCTGGGAGCCCGGGGGGGCATCCTCCCTTCGTCAGCACTTGGCCCTGGACATCTCAGTGGCTCTCATGGTCCCTGCCAGAGCCCGGGCTTATCTCGCCTCCCTGCCTGACCTCCGCCTCCCCGGAGGGCCGTCAGGAAACATGAGATCATCGCAGTCTATAAAAGCTCTTTAAGCTCATCTTAGAAGCCCTGGATTTAGCCAAAGGCGAGCTGCGTTCTCCAGAGCGGGGCAATGAGGTGATGAAGGGGAGGTGGCCACCGTCGGCCTGCTTGGACCAGGAGCTGGAGAGGTTTACTGGGAAAGGGAGAGGATTTGGTCAAAACATCAGAAAGGCTTCTAACCAGCTCTTAGGGCATCGTGAAGTCGTAGTCATTTGTCCCCGGAGGGCCACCACCACCTTTCAGGGAAACATTCTTGCTTTTACTCAGTAAACACCGATTGGCCTTGGTCATATGCAAAGCCACCATCTGGCCCTTGTTGCCGTCAGGCTTGGACACGGCCTCTTCCAAAGAAAACCCCAAAACACCAAAAAACCACTTTTCACGGCAGCCCAGCATCTTCTTCCCCAACAGGATGGAGGAAGCCAAAGGATTCCAGGCTGTGCGGTTACAGAAAACCGAGAAATATGAGAAGGAAAATTGTGGCGGGTTCCGGCTGATTTACCCCAGTCTGAATCTGGAGAAGTACGAGAAGTTTTTCCAGGACAACAGCTCACTCTTCCAGAACACTGCCACCTCCTTAGCTCGGGAAGGGTGCACCCGGTAGGAAGCTTCCCCAGGCGAGGTGGCCAGCTGTTCTGGGGACTGCACTTGACCCACTGGCTGATGGGTCGGGTGGCAGGGACAGGGTCTGACCTTGCAGTGACCCTGGTACCAGGTATTGCTGAGCAGAAGGTGGCTGCTTCTAGAAATGCACACCTTGGGACAGAGGCCCCCGAACCCTGGGATTCACACAGCTGTGAGATCTAGGAGCTGGGAGGGAATTGCGTCATTAAGTTTGGCAGCTTTAAGAAGGAGGATTCAGGGCGAGGGTTCTCCTAGTAAGAGGAAGATGAACTGGGGCCTACAACTACCCCATCTCCTGACATCACTGTTACATACCTAGTCCTACTCCCATGGCCCCTAGCTTGAGAGCTCAGTATATGAAGTGGTCCAGGCTAGGCGTAGTGGCATACACCTGTCATCCCAGCACTGGGAGGCTGAGGCAGGAGGACCTCTGAGCATCCAAGGCCAGCTTGGGCTCCACAGTGAGTGCCAGGCCAGCTTGAACTCCATAGCTAGACCCTGTCTTAATTAAAAAAAAAAGACAACAATAGAAGTGGTCCCACATGGGAGCCCCTGGCCTTAGCTTCCTACCCAGATCCTCTTCCCAGCCGATGGTGCAGAAGTGGGGAGCAGAGGAGGCTGTGTTGGAGCGGGGTGTGATCTCCTTTCTGGAGGGATGGTTCTGGTGTTACTCTGCCCGGCTGTCTGTCCCTCAGACCGTGGAGTGGTCGCCCATCCACCCTTACCCCTTCACTCTGTCCGCCCACGGGCAGGCAGCTGATCCAGGAGCTGAGGCTGCGGCAGGAGAGGAAGCCATCCCAGCCGCAGGAGAAGAAGGCGGAGCCGCAGGGGGAGGTGGCCGGCGAGCACCCCAGGGCCAAGAGCTCTAGACCCTGGCGACAGTGGCAGCAGCAGAAATTCAAGGCGGCCAAGCATGGCCCTAGACAAGTAAACCCGGAGGGGAGGGGCCCAAGCATGGCAGCCGCCCTGCCTGAGGTGGGGCCCCTCCATGGGGGACTGCTGCAGAGACCCCTGCCCCCAGCCCAGATGCACTGATGACTAGGCTTGGGCTACATGAGGAGTCCCGAGACCCTTGCTGACCTTGGGTACCACAGGATACTCACTGCTCACTCTGCCCTGGGCTGTGGCCATGTCACCTAAGTCTTTGGAGTCTTTTGTTTGTTTTCCAGACACTGGATTGAACCCAGGGTCTTTGCACTGATCTCCACCCCTACCCCTTTTTTATTGTGAGGCAGACTCTTGCTAAGTCGCTGCATTGCCCAGGCTGGGCTCAAACGTGTCATCCTCCTGCCTCAGCCTGTCAGAGTGCGGGGATCACTGTTTGATCATCACGCCCAGCTTCATCTAAATCTTTGGTTTGTGCCTTCTCTGCCTGGAGCTCTCTTCTAGCTCAGGGAAAGATGGAGTTGGAGTCTCAGCTCATGTGCTTTTTCTTAACCCCTCAGCTGGAGGGACAGAATCAGAGAAGGCTTTGGGGTTTGTTTGTTTGTTTGTTTTAAGACAAGGTCTTGCTATGTAGCCCAGGCTGGCCTCAAACTCCTGGCGATCCTCAGCTTCGCAAGAGCTGGATTACAGGTGTGCACCACCACACCTGACTGTTTTTCTTTTTTTAAACTTTGTTCCTGTCACAGGCCCTTTAAGAATCTGGTAAAAGTTATGGAATCTGTCGCACTAAAATGCACAATGAACCATTTTTAAACTGCAGTTTCAAGTGGCCGAAAAACCCTGGAAACCATCCATGAACCCTGTGAGGGCTCCAGGACCTTAGCTTGTGAACCCAGAGCAGAGAGACCTTGTCCCCTGGCACCTCCCCTTGGGGGCAGAGGAATCTGGAAGCACTGGGTCCCCAAGGCAGCATATTGGTTCTCTCTTTTCTGGTGCTTCCAGCCACTGGCGCTGGTGTCCTACACGCCTACCTTCCTCTTGGATGTCAGAGACAGAAAGAGGAGTTTAAGGGACAGTGGCTTCTGTCCAGGGGCCTCCAAGGAGGATGCTGAGCCCACGTCCGCCAGGCCCTGCAGCTCTGAACTGGACCTGAGGATCCATTGTCACGGTGGTTCCAGGCTGCAACCCTGGGATCCCAAGGCCCACGTCAAGGAGGCCGCTCTGGCCCCGGCCACCAGCGAGGTCACCAGCTCTGCAGTGAGTGTGGCTGGGCTCTGGGACTGGGTTGCCAAGGGCACTGCCATCTGGTCCTTCTGGACCTGACACCCCTCCAGCCTCTGTTTCTTCCACATGGGAAGTGCAAGATGTAGAATGGGGTTCCTGCTGGGAGGATGGGCCTGAGATTGTTGTGGGGGCCACCCTGTGCACCCCTCTGCTCGGGCAGAGTGTCACCTGCATGGGGCTGTGGCCATAAGTTTGGTGGCTTAAAGTAGCCTAAAACCAAGATGTCCTCGGGATCTTGTCTGCTTCCTGCTGGATCCCGGTGGTGGACCGCAGTCCTTGCCACTCTGGATTCCTGGCAGGGTGATTCCACCTCTGTTGCCGCATGGACTTTACCCTGTCTCTCCACCATTCTCTCTCTGTCTCTGTCTCTGTCAAGACAGGGTCTTACTGTGCAGTTCAGGCTGGCCTCGAAATCACTGGCCTAGATTTTGTTTTCTTGGCATTGTCCCCTCAGCAGTACAACCTGTACACAGCATTTACATTGTGTTAGGCATTTCCAGTCATCTACAGGCAGCTGGCATACAGCTGGCATACACGGTGGGCAGACAGAGTATGGGTCAGAGACCCAGCACCCTCAGGTTTAGTGTTCAGGGGGTTGGAGGGCCCTAGCGCCAACCTTCTGCGGGTGCTAAAGAGCAACACAGTTACAGATCTCCTGCAAATACGGAGCCAAGCCAAAGCAGCATGAGCAAAATCCAAGTAGACATACTAATTTATTTTATTTGAGAGTCAAACTCAGGACCTTGTGCTTGCCAGGTGTCTTGGTTCCTTTTCTCTCCTTGCTGAGACAAAATACCTGACACCCAAAATTAGAGAAGGCAAGGTTTATTTAGCTCACAGTGTGTGGAGGTTTCAGTCCATAATCAGCGGGCACCGATGCAGGGTGGCGTGGCCCAGGGGCCGCCATTTGTTCCAGCTGAAAGCCAGGAGAGGGAAAGGGTAAAAGGGAAAAGCAACCCTCCTTATAAGGGGTGGAGCCTCCCTTATGTGGCTCCCCCCCTGGGTGGGTGCAGCACCCACACCACCAATCCCAGAGTCAGAAAATGAACCAATCACAAATGCTAGACCCAGCTGCCCTAGAAAGGCCCACCTCCCATGACCACAGTGGGCTTTGGGGGGAACATTTAAGCAAACCACAGCACCAGGCAAGATACCAACTTAGGGTAACAGTTGACCTTCTAGTTCTGGAGGATCATGACAGCACTGCTGGAGAACCATCAGCGCAGTCATTGGGATTCCAGCTGGTCCAAGTAGACGGTGATGGAGTATTTTAAAAAAAATTTTTTTTTTGAAACAGAATCTCACTATGAAGTCCAGACTGACCTCAAGCTCATGGCAGTCCTCCTGCCTCAGCCTCCCGAGGGCTGGGATGGTAGGCATGAGTCAAAATTTCTAACCCTAATATTTTTCAAATTTTCTAATTCTTGTTTTTTTTAATTGGTACCTGGGATCGAACTCATGATCATGCGCAGCAAGGCAGGCCCTTATGCCGCTGAGCTTAATTCTCAGCCCCCCTGTTTTGACTTTTTGATACAGGGTTTCACTGTGCAGTTCAGGCTGATCTTAAACTCACTCTGTAGCCTAGGCTGGATGGTGATCCTCCTGCCTCAGCCTCCCGAGTGCTGGATTTACAGGTGTGCACCACCATGTCCAATTGGAAAGCACTTTTAAGATTGTGCCCTAGAGCTTCATGCCATTGGACTTGGCAGTGATTTCTTAGATACCACAACAAAAGCACAAGCAGCAAAACCAAAATTAGACAGAAGAGACTGCAGGAAACTTAAAGCGATCAGCACGGCAAAGGCAGTGATCAGCACAGTGAAGAGGCAGCTTGCAGGACGACGGGAGCAAATGTTTGCAGGTTGTGAGTGTGGGGAGAGGTTTCCCCGGGCTGTTTGGGCAGCTAGAACCAAGCCCCTTTGGCCCAGGAGCTTAGGAATGACCGAAGTTCATTTCTCAGAGCTCTGAAGCCCGGGGCTGGATCCGTGACAAAGTGCTGGCGGATCTGATGTCTTTCACGGCCTCTGTGCCGCATCTTTGTGTGGTCAGAAGTGCAAACCAGCGCTCTCGGCCCGTCCTACAAGGGCGTCGCCCAAAGCGCTCGGTACCGTGGCTTTTGGAGCACAGACTTCAACACAGGAATTTAGCGCACAGATATTCAGACCCTGGCAAAGTTAATACACAAAATAAAGGTGGCATGGGTACACACTGCTACACCCAACACTTGGAAGGCTGAAGCAGGAGGATCACCATGTGTTCAAGGCCAGCCTGAACTATGCAGTGAGACCCTATCTCAAAAAAAGAAAAGAAGGGGTGTGTGTGTGTGTGTGTGTGTGTGTGTGTGGAAATTCCCCAGAATGATTCAACCTTAAAAAACTCCGTTAAAATATGGGCAGGGGCTGGGGTTGGTTTCCAGGACAGGGAGCTTGTCTAGCATCTGCTCTCAGGCTTCAGCGCAAGGGCCGACATCAGCAAAAACTGTGTGGGTGGGGGCCGGGGTCATAGGACCCCAGTAAACGTTTCTCTAATGTGAATTACAAGTTCACCTGGGCAATTTAACAAGACTTTTGTTTCAAAAAATTAAACAAGGTCTGGGAATGTGACTTAGTGGTAGAAGAGAGTGCCCCTGGGTTTGATCCCTGGTAACACACACACACACACACACACACACACACACACACGTACACGAACTCACAAAAGAAAAAACACGATCTATTCAGCAACCTGTGTGGTGTGGAGGTGCAGGCCTGTCATCCCAGCCCTTGGAAGGCTGAGGCAGGAGGATCGCCAGGAGTTTGAGGGCAGCCTGGACTCCATAGTGACTTCAAGGGCAGCATGGACTGCAGAGTGAGACCCTGTTTCGGTGGGGGGGATCAGTATTTGATGATCTGAACTCATCTCGTGCTTTTTCAGTTATCACAGTGCTTAGGGATTAAACCCAGGGCCTCATGCATACTGGACAAGCACTTGGTCACTGAGCAGCGCCCCCAGCTCCAGAAGCTTTGCTTTATTTTATTTTATTCATTTATTTTATTTATTATTTTGGTACTGGGGATCGAACTCATGACCTCATGCTTACCAGATAAGCACTTGAGCTGCTGAGCTAAACCCCCAGCCCCGTGTGTGTGTGTTTTTTAATTGTGATAAGGCACACATAGAAGAGAGACCATTTTAACCATTTTGAATGCACAATTCAGTGACATGAAGGACAGCTGGTGGGGATATAGCTCAGCAGCCTAAAAGCCTGCCTGGCTAGTGCAAGGTCCTGAGTTTGATTCCCAGTACAAAAAAAAAAGAGTAAATATACAGTGACATGCAGGACAGTCATAAATTTATGCAGCTGTCACCATCTCCATTTCCAGAGCATTTTCACTCCACACCCATTAGCATAGCTGCCCTTTCTCCCCTGTCCCAGCTGCTGCCTGGCTCTGAAGAGGACCCTTCCGGCTGCCTGGGGGAAGGGGAGTGTGCGGTGTGGGCACCTCTGTGTCTGAATCGTTTCTCTCAGCGTGACATTTCCAAACTCCATTGATGGCGGAGCATCCATCAGAATCTCTTTTCTCTAAAAGGCTGTGTAGTATCTCATTCTGGGCCTGTACTGCCTTTGGCTTGTCCATTCATTTGCTGGTGGAAATTTAGATTGTTCTCACCTTTTGGTGAGTGGAGCC